>CM029598.1:46511858-46611858 GCA_017311375.1 Mytilus coruscus
TACTGTCATTTATTTCCTTCGCTTCCTGACGTGTTCTCAATTTTATAACTAGTTCTAGGCAATTTTATCTTAGTCATATCATTAAGCAACCAACCAACCAATCAGGACTAACTGGTGTTAAGTAATAATTTCAAGATAGTATATCGACTGAAACTAATAGCCAACGTGATGCGAAGCAAATATTTCATTACTTTACTTACCACTCTACACTGTAAATGTCTAGATGGGTTTTATGAGCTTCATACAATTTTACATGATATATGACAAATTCTGCATGGTTATAAGGAGATAACAGAGTTTTGTATACATGTTACAGAGTTTTGTGAACCCTCAGGGGTTCACGCTTATATATTGGTGAGTTTTGAAGTGTATATGGGCCATTCGATATCCTCAGAATCAAGATTCTCGGAACGTCTCGAAAATTTTCGATCATTTATACAGGTAGTTATCTATGTCTTTGATACGGTCCCTCTATGGATAGGCTACTACGTGACATTGTATATTTCAACAATCAAAGTTCATTTGTAGATTGGATAGTAAAACAATAATGACTAGATTGCAGTCAAAAAATCATTATATGTTAGAACCTATTTGCCTTTTGACAAAACATATGTGTTTTAACAATGCGAATGTTTATTAAATATCAAGTATAATCATAACGCAATTATATAATTCATGCTTTGAGACGGCCCCTGTACGCGTTGTGTGCGTAGTATTTAATACAGCGTGCTGTTGTGCATTGTGACAATAAACCTGGGAATAGTTTATTGATATGAAATGTCCCAGAACAAACTGATTATTTCTCAACGTTTATCATTTGATAATTTGTATTTCAATCATAGCATGTGAAATTTTAAATCCTTGCATCTCACAAAAAACGTAATTAATATTTTACAATAATCATAACACAATTTAATTACTATGTTAATCATCTTAGACTGTTTTATTATGGATTTATAAGTCTCTGCTTATATTTTGTATATAAACAATATATTAATATAGTGGAATGTTAGACTTAAAAAGATTGATTTGATAAATAAATGTCCATCCGTTAATACTTGACGTTTGTGTTTATTGATATAATATTCTAACTTTTGGAAAAAAATCAAGCATAGGAATGTATGTAAATTATAAAATTTCAATACTTTTTGTTTGTTTGTTTTAATAGTTCAACATTATAGCATCTTAATATTTGCACTATGGTACGATTTTGAAAAGTTTATTCATTGTGTTGACCAGCTATCCTACTCGTCTTGGTTCATTCACATTATATATCACCCTGTTCACAAGCACGCTATCGGTTTGCGTTCACACAAATTCTGGATTGAATGACAATGAATCCGAGTCAAAACTCTTGAGGTAGGTAGTTTGACATCCAAATTCAACTATTAGATTAATATATGTGATGACGCAAATGTGTATTCTTATCCAGAGTATCAGTGCGTATGCTTTCTATTTACTATTTCTTGCGAATAAAGAAATCAAACGTGCATGCATAAATATTAATTTCACTCGCGAATGTGAATTTTCGCTTTTCTTATCTAAATTCAGGACACGGCAGTAAGAGCTTGACATGTGACTTTCAAGCACGATCATCATTACTTACGGTATTCTGACCTCTAGCTGTTTCTCTTTTCTTTTCTTCTTTGAGTCACTGTCCTGTTATAACCTTTGACATTTTCGAAATGCTAAGGATTTTCTACCCCAGGAGTAGATTATCTTAGATGTATTCGGCAAAACCTTTGTTTCGAAATTTTGGGTCCTGAATTCCTTTCAACTTCGTACTAATTTGTTTGGCCTTTTAAACTTTTTTATTCGAGCGTCACTGATGATTCTCGCGTCTGGCGTATAACAAATTTAATCCTGGTATCTTTTTATATCTACATATCTTTTTATATAAATTGTTTCGTTTGAGAGTAAGTTCAGGTATTCATAAAACTTCTGAAAATAAGATATTCTTCAAAACCAAGTTTTCCTGTAGAATATTTGGATTGATTTAAGTAAAATCAGGAAATCCTTAAAATTTGTGATGTTTTATGAGACCAAAATAAGTCTCTATATAAGAGGTCCCAATGAAGCTGGTGTGTTACTCTCTAGAAAAATATACGAAACCTTCTTATAAGTTGCATGCCACAGGGTTTCACTTCACATGGACTTTAAATTTATCTACACAACATCTACCATGAGTACAGACAGCTTTAATAACAAGTTAAGAATAATTGAAGGCATCCAGGAAACAAAATATAAATATATAATAGATAAATATATAAAATAAATGCATCCAGATTGTAAAGCAAACTGAGTGCTTAAATCTATTTGTTTTGGATTTGCAATAGGATTATGAAAAATGATGCACACTCCCAAGTAATAAATAAAATAGTCGAGCCTTAAAATGTATATTCAGATAGTAGCTGTATATATATGCTTTTCTATTCACAACTATCCAACATTGCTTTCAACTGACTTGTGCAAGAATCTACACACAATTACATATTTTTATAAAGGTGTTTTAACATCATCATTATCTTCTTCTATTCACAGACAATTATTTCATTTCAAAAGCAAACAAAATTTAGCAACAATTTTGGTGACCGGTCATGGTCTTAGTTCACGTGTTGCTTTTCTTTTTTTAAAGAAAGCAACTTGTTTTAATTTAAAAATACTTTTGTAATACTGCATGCAGTGTCAAGTTCAAAATAGATATATTTGTTCTCATGCCCTCAGTGAGCCCTAAATTAATTTGATAAAAATAGTATAATGTTTTATATTGTGTATGGACAGTACAGGAAAAGCACTTAAATTAATCTGAAAAACGGATAATACGTAACAAAAACACAATTAGATATCAAATAATACCGTATTAAGGTTTAATATTGTGTGTGATGGTGAAAAGAAACATTTAGAATTGTTAATTCAATTTTTTCTCTGTGGGTTTACTAAAGCCTGTGTAACCGTGATTGCTATCCATATTCATGATAATGTCACGGATGGCTGATACATAGCAATTTAATTGATTGTATTACACATAAAATATAAAACGTAATATGTAGTAATAATTATTAATTCATAAGACCTCAGTTGACCTCTAGATGTCATTTGGTTTTTTGGGTCTTGTGTTTGTCACTCCACTGACGCACTTCCAATGTCTTCAGTTAAGGGCCTCACAGTTCGGGTTAAAGATATTTTGAGTATTGCGCTTTTTATTCTCTTTGGCGCTAACAGCTTGCATACAAAATATACAATATTTCGATAATGTCTCTTTTTCCATTGAGCATACATAGTTATCATGTATTCTAACCATACAAACTTTCATAACAAATCGTTACTCCTTTTAATATATATACTTTTTATCCAAATTACAAAAAAATGGCCTAGAGACCAGGACGTATACTATTATCAATACTATATACCAGTGTATCATTATTTTTTGTGGTTCTAATTCATAACAAAATTAAATTCTATTCGATGCATTATTTACCGAAATATCGTGAGCCTAAATCCATCAATTGGAAACACAACTTCAAAATACATCAATCTTTAAAGACCAAAATGTTGCTAAACACTTGTCGTACCTCCATGACAAATATTATGTTGTCCCTGCAGATAAAGCCCCAAACAATATCGTCCTCCAAGTGCTCCACGAAACCTCTTTCTAAATTATCAACATCAATTTTATCAGATGTGGATACCAAAAATTCAAAGATCTTTTAGAGTACATACAATTTAAGACTCTTTTATCTTACAATAGTATTAAAACTGTTGACTTTTCTACACTTTACACAAGTATTCTCCATTCCGAACTAAAGACAAATTGAAAGAGTTGGTCCTGCTTTGTTTCATAAAACGAATG
Source organism: Mytilus coruscus (assembly GCA_017311375.1). Classification (NCBI taxonomy): domain Eukaryota; kingdom Metazoa; phylum Mollusca; class Bivalvia; order Mytilida; family Mytilidae; genus Mytilus; species Mytilus coruscus. The sequence goes on from CM029598.1 coordinate 46,515,709, forward strand.
GCCAACGTAGATACAAGTATCTTGTCTTAGGGAGGATAAACCCTACTTTGTAAAAATCACTCTGATTCTAACAAACAATTCTCTGAACTGACATCATCAAGATGCTTGATTTCTTGATTGACAACATATTTCTTATGTTTGAAGGACGTGTTTATCAACAAACAATCTGCATTCCCATGGAAACCAACTGTGCTCCTCTTCTTGACGACTTGTTTTTTTATTCATATGAGGCTTACTTCATACAGGAACTTCTTAGGAAGAAAGAAAAGAAGTTAGAAAACTATCCTTTAACTTAACTCTCCGCTACATAGATGATGTTCTCTCACTAAATAATTCAAAATGTGGTGACTATGTTGAACGCATCTTTCACATCGAACTTGAGATAAAGGATACAACAGATACAGTCAAGTCTGCCTTATATCTTGACTGACACCTAGAAATTGACAATGAGGGTCGGTTGAAAACAAAACTTTATGACAAAATAGATGATTTCAGCTTCCCAATTGTGAACTTGCATCGGAAATAAACACATTTATTCTAAAACCAGTTGTTGGCATGATACGGGTTATGTTCTTCTCATATATTTTATGATGGTATGATACTTAACCCTTAACGGGAGGGATTGTACTTGATTTTCGTATGATGAAGACATAATCTTTCAATCGGTTTAATTGAGGTCTGGAGCTGGCATGTCAGTAACTGATAGTAGTCCTTTGTTCATTTATGTATCATTGTCTTTTGCTTAGTTTCTTTTGTTACCTATTCTAACATCGGACTCGTACTTCTTTTAAACTGAGTTTTACTGTACGTATTGCTATGTGTTTCTTTATTCTACATTGACTAGAGGTATAGCGGGAGGTTGAGATCTCACAAAACATGTTTAACCCGCCGCATTTTTGCGCCTGTCCCAAGTCAGGAGCCTCTGGCCTTGTTAGTCTAGTATGTTTTTAATTTTAGTTCATTTATATGTTTTGGAGTTTAGTGTGATGTCTATTTTCACTGAACTAGCACACAATTTTATTTAAGGGCCAGCTGAGGACCACCTCCGGGTGCGGGAATTTCTCGCTGCATTGAAGACCCATTGGTGGCCTTCGGCTGTTTTACTCTTTGGTCGGGTTGTTGTCTCTTTGACATATTCCCCATTTCCATTCTCAATTTTATTTCCATTTTATGTAGCAACATTCCAGCAGCGCCTGCATACGGAGTATACATCTCCCAGTTGATACGATACTCCAGGGCTTGCATTTCCTATCCTGTTCATTGATAGAGGGTTGCTGCTCACAAGGAAGCTACATGTATTAAACCAAGAGTTCCAAGTGGTGAAGTTGAAATCATCTCTTCGTAAATTTTACGGACGCCATCACGAGTTGGTTGACCGTTCCGGAATATCTGCTTCACAGATGATAGCGGATATGTTTCTAATGTCGTAACTACAATCCCGTCCCCTTTTACCGAATGTGACCTACCAATTAGACTTATTACCGGGTTTGTACTAACATGAGCAACACGACGGGTGCCACATGTGGATCAGGATCTGCTTACCCGTCCGGAACACCTGAGATCACCCCCAGTTTTTGGTTGGGTTCGTGTTGCTCAGTCTTTAGTTTTCCATGTTGTGTTTTGTGTACTGTTGTTTGCCTTTCGTCGTTTTTTGTTATTTGCCATGGCATTATCAGTTTGTTTTCCATTTTTGAGTCTTAATATCTCGCTGGTATCTTTCGTCAATCTTTTACCTTGATCACATTTGTGTCCTGTATACCCTGCTTCATAAACACATCCAAATGTATTGTTGCATTCCTGAAATTGACTGCAGTTGCATGTAGCTTTGCACTCATTACCATAATAACCAAAAATGCATGCGAGCTCACATGAACTCCCGTAGGTCCAGCTGGGCATGCTGAAAAAAATGTAATTCGGATAGCTCATAAATAGTAACAAAACTCCAGACTTATATTTTGAGCAGTAAAATAAGGAGTACATGCATTGGAAAGTATCCTTGAAGAAAACATAATACAAGTCATATAAGTGGTTATGTTATCCTTCTTGAAGACATTAGCTACAAAATGTTTATATAACTTATACTGACAATCTGCCTATAACATTTCATAATTTTATATTCATAAGTAAATTTAACATTATATAATAATTTATTTTACAAGACGTATTAAACCTTTGAACTTTTATTCTTTTTTCTAAAGTGTATATTTATTAAAGAAGAATGCTGTTGTTAATTCTGTTTAATTTTTTTTTTACTCACGTTCACAGACGTCGTCCTTTTCGTAAAAGTTTGGACAACACTTTACTTTAAATCTATCTATGGACAAGTTTTGATGACTGAAAAAGAGGAAAATCAATAAACAATTATCCGTCAAAATAGACTAAGATTAAACAAACACTTTTGGGATGCAAAATAGAATAAAATGTACAATACAGCATACCTATAAACAGGTGGCAATCTTTCAGGACATACATTCTTTGATGTAGTACTCAGAGAACTGGATAAATGCAACACATTATATGCTGCTGTTAACATTAAACAATACATTTCGAGAAAAAAATAGACGGAAGTAAACATGATAAATTTCTGTCATCTTTTATAATATAATAATATTTGCGTTTACACAATTCGCTTTTTCCTGCTTTGAAACATATCCGGAGTAGACAATAGTAATTGACCTAATAGCTATATTATTAGTTACACAGTGTGCTAGTGAAGCTCTCTCAACCCATATGAAATTTACTGACCCCATATATATCGTGTTAGGTCACTAGCACACTGTGTAACAAATTTATCTTACATACTATCTTAACATGTGGCCTTTAGTCTAGTGGCTCATCAAATAATCAAGACTTAGTCTTCAATAATAAAAACATAATTTCATTCGTCTATACAAAAAAAAAAAATGTCAACAATAACAAATTGTTAGCTTTAATGTGTTAAGTGCATTTATTTTCAGTCGTTCATCATCAATTTCTTCATCTGTTGTTTGGGCGAAACGTTTCAGATTTTTCTTCAACCTCATGTTGTTTTTAAAGGGACGTAACACTGTTACTTACCGTATATTAAAATGAAACACGCCCACTAACCCCATATTAAATATACAGGGTATCCACGTGTTTGCTTTTAACCAATGATACTCCTAGAAATATATAGGAGGTAAGATAGAATATAATGTAAAGATATGCATTAAAATATTACATATTATATGTATCTGTTTCACTTTTATTGTAAAAAAAAACAACACTAAAAGCAGTGATATTTTCGTTAAGGCAAAAGAATTTAAGAAGCAATGATGTGAGCAATGCACATTGGATGTAAGAAAAACGCAATTATGCGTAATTAAGCAAAACTTTGCGTTATAATGCAAACTTTTTTATTTTAATTTTTCATTATGTTTTAGAAAAGAAAGCATATAGGGTATCATACATGACACAAAATCGAGATTCACTTGTTGTCGAGTATCGAGTTGCGAGTTACGAAAGTCGAGTTGCGAGTTACGAAGGTCGAGTTGCGAGTTACGAAAGTCGAGTTGCGAGTTACGAAGGTCGAGTTGCGAGTTACGAAAGTCGAGTTGCGAGTTACGATAGTCGAGTTGCGAGTTACGAAGGTCGAGTTGCGAGTTACAAAATATTATGTTTCTCTAATTTCTTAAGAAAATTATATATATAAACGGTCGTGTCGTCTGATTTTGAAACAGAATTTTCAGGTTTACTTTGCATTTAATAAACAAAGCATACATTTATAACAGGGTTTTCGTGGTTCCGTTTCCTGTTATAATAACAATTTCAGGGGTTGGTAACTCACTGGTTAAAGTCAACAAAACTAAGTTAAGCTTTACGATGTTTTATATATAACTTCCTCAATAGTGCAAAACATATACAATAAAATTTCAACGTGAAATATTCCAAAAAGATAAAACAAATGGTAATTCCAATAAATGTTCTATACTAAATACAACGAATGTCACTGTAAATGCACGGCGTCCATACAGCTTGGCCGCTGGTATCCAACTGACCATTCGCATAGAAAAAATATAATATGAATTATGTAATCTTACTTAATCATAACTACATGTAATAATGAAATTTGTCACGTAAATGCTATAAACAAATAATACAATTAAAACATATATATGATAAGAAGGATTGGACAATGCTAGAATTAAAATGGATTATAACTTCTAAACATGTTAGCTAACAATTTGAAGAACAATAGTCGCTTGCTTTTAGCTTAATTTGAATTTCAACGAAATAAAACAAAGAGAAACATATCGCTGTCACACATGTACCCGAACTTAGTTATACACTGCATCAACATAATCCTCGAGAGCTTTGCTCGTGGGATTATATTGGTCGAGGGTTCATACGGTGTGTTATACTGAAAAAGCCATATCATATACACTTTATTTTATACCTCAAGTAGACGTTTTTTCAAGTGACGTGACGTGACGTAACGCTCTGGGGGCCACTTCCTTTATACAAGGTGATAGGACGTGCCGCTGGAATAAGTCAACTTTATAAGCTTGAAAATATGTGAATAGGTCGGGAAAACTATCAGAAATATATGATAAAATCAATAAAGTTCCCATAACTTCTTGATGTAATACTTACCCGGGTAAAACATTTTTCAGGTGCTCTCGTGAAGGCTATGCATGATATTAAGATGAAAAGGAAGCACATTATTTTTAGAAACATGTACAATACCCAGCTGATATCTAAAACTAGAACAATTGTATCAAGGCTGCATGCAGGTTAAAAAGTAAACTTGTAACAGACATGGCTTCCGTGCTCATACCGTAAAAACACATGCCATAACATTCCTTAAAACTGTTCCTTTATTTTTGTAACAGCGGTATAGCTTATTGTAAAATTATAACATCTTTCCAAATTAAAAAATTCCATATTATGATCTCCTATGCCAGGAAGTTACCATAATGCCATAGAAAGACATCTATTTCATGCTTATTTTTGCGTTGTAGTATTCATATATACATAAAATTAAGAATGGAAATGGGTAATATGTCAAAGAGACAACAACCCGACCAAAGAGCAGACATCAGCCGAAGGCCACCAATGGGTCTTCAACGCAGCGAGAAAATCCTCACCCGGAGGTGGTCCTCAGCTGGCCCTAAATAAAATTGTGTACTAGTTCAGTGAAAATGGACGTCACACTAAACTCCAAAACATATAAATGAATTAAAATTAAAAACATACAAGACTAACAAAGGCCAGAGGCTCCTGACTTGGGACAGGCGCAAAAATGCGGCGGGGTTAAACATGTTTTGTGAGATCTCAACCTTCCCCCTATACCTCTAGCCAATGTAGAATAAAGAAACAATGACACAATGCAATACGCACAGAAAAACTCAGTTCAAAAGAAGTCCGAGTTCGATGTTAGAATAGGTAACAAAAGAAACTAAGCAAAATGACAATGATACATAAATTAACAAACGACTACTAGCAGTTACTGACCTCCAGACCTCAATTAAACTGATTGAAAGATTATGTCTTCATCATATGAAAATCAAGTACAATCCCTCCCGTTAGGGTTTAGTATCATACCATCATAGAATATATGAGAAAACATAACCCGTATCATGCCAACAACTGGTTTTAGAATAATAGTGTTTATTTCTGATGCAAAGACCCTATGAACATACATTGAACAACTCGATTATTCACTATTTGGTATATATATATATATATATATATATATATATATATATATATATGTATATGTACTCGCCGTTTGGGGTTGAACCACAAAGTTAACAAAGTTCAAAATTATTTAATTTATCACATAAAGCACATAGCATATCACATTTTAGAATAATTCATTAGATATATTCCTAAGTTAATTGTGCAATTGTGCCTATATCAACGTAAACCTTTGAAAAATACGAAGAGTTAGCACTTGGTATGCTAATGAATATCCTTTATTCAAGCGTCACTGATGAGTCTTGTATAGACGAAACGCGCGTCTGGCGTAGAAAATATTATAAGCCTGGTACCTTTGAAAGTATTTACTTTAGGCCTAACACAGTGCCATATTCTGTGAGATGTCGATAATTTGCAAGTACATTTAATTTGTCTACATTATTTTTTTCTTATGCTTGATTTGTTCAGTACGGTATACATTTTGTCTGATATCTACAGTATATCCTGTTTTATTTTAGAAACTGAAAAATGTCGCTTTCATGAAAGAAATTTAAGCGTGCGTGACTTTGCAACATATACACTCTTATAAATAAGTATCACATAACTCTTTCAAATCCTGCAATCAAAATACCGGGACCCTTCCTCATGCAGTGTATAACTAAGTTCGAGTACATGTATGCTTTGTTTTAGTAAATGCGAAATAAACCTGAAAATTCTGTTTCAAAATCAGACGACATGGCCGTTTACATATACGACCGTTTATATATATAATTTTAAGAAATAAGAGAAACATAATATTTTTGTAACTCGCAACTCGACTTTCGTAACTCGCAACTCGCAACTCGACCTTCGTAACTCGTAACTCGACCTTCGTAACTCGCAACTCGACTTTCTTAACTACCAACTCGACTTTCTTAACTCGCAACTTGCATCTCGACGATAAGAAACCCTCCACAAAATCAGTATATGCACACGTGTGCTTGTCACAAGTAAGGAGTCTGTAGTTCAGTGGTTGTCGTTGGTTTATGTCTGTCATATCTATTTTCGTTAATTGTTTTGTTATAAATTAGGCCGTTCATTTTCTCAATTGAATTGTTTCAGATATTTCATGTTGGGCCTTTTATAGCTAGCTGATACACTTCAAATGTTGGAATTCGGAAAGAATCGATTATTTAGATTTTAAGATTGCAAAAGTATCAGTGCTTAGCCTAGTATAAACAATTTTTGAAAGATTTTCTCTAGAACAGATTCTTACAGTGTTTCTCTAAAATAGATTCTGACAGTTTTTTTTTCTTTAGAACAGATTCTGACAATTCTACCCTACATAGATTCTAACAGTTCTAGAGTATAATTTTTCTAGTATAGGGTAGAGTATTTCTGTCACAGATTATTATATTTCATTCATGACAGTTCTGAAGAGATGCTAGAACTAATCACAATAGCAGGTCCCTTTTGGTCATTTAGGTTTACAAGTATTCATATAGAAGCAGCTGTCATTGTGTTTGGTTTTGAGATAAGAACACCATTTAAGACTCACCAAATTTATAAAGTCTTGTTTTCATTATAGTTCTGTTTTTTTTTCTGAGGTTATTCCCCTTTATCCGTTACATCTTAATATAAAATTCGAAATGTTCATCAAATAATAAATTTAAATGGGCATTATTTCAGAGTAGACTCTGTAGGATAGTTGTCAGGCGCGTAGCAACCCGTACGCTAAAACGCAGTTGCGTACACATCGAAAATTTGACAAAAATAAAAAAAAAAGCAAATCTAGTAAGAATAAAACTAAAGTAATAGAATACATTAAAAGTATTATAAAAATATGCTAATAGTAACTTTGTAACTATATTTCGTTCCGGAAACTAGTCTACTCTTTTCATGTACGGAACCAGCATCGTGATTGTGTTGCTGATGCAGACAATTAAAATAGCTGAGTCCTCGGGGTGTCAGAACACAATTGTTATGGCTGCAATGCCCCTTACCCTGACATTTCCTAAGATTTCAAAATAACTGATGAAATAAAATATGACGTTCTTGGGCAACAAGTCATTCTTATGATTATCCTGTGAGATATGTATAGTCTTACATACATAGTCATAACAGATTTTTCAAACAGTCCAGTCAAACTCTATATAAACTTAAGATTGTTAATGGTAATTTTCTTACAACTTCTTCGCCGTTTTTTTTGTATTTGACGATCAACGTTTTTACTTTTTATTCTACGTTCGGTCGTGCAAGACGGGTGCCTCGTTCAACATGTTCCCTCGATTTAACTATACATGCCTAGAGATTAAAAGTGCTTATTCTCCATGTTCATTTAAAGTGCTTGTTCTCCTTGCTTGGTAAAAATAAAATACTCTCGTTTTGGAAGTAGATAAATAGAAATCGGAAATACTGAATTTGGTGCTTTTCCTTGTAGATTTCGGGACTTCAAACGTATTTATATATAGTTAAAGGTTTCCTAATTATGATATTATAAACAAGGATTTATACTCGGGGAAACTTTAATATACTTAACGTATATGCATGTATGCCGGTCTCGACGGCAACGACAGAACGATCTTTCGGTACCATGAGAAGACTAGAGAAATACAATGAAAACCAATCGTTTATCTGGGCTTGGTCTATTGAACATATACCGTGAAAAACAAAATTTCAACAGACACGGTTTTGGACATCTTCAGTAGATGAAAGGAAAGGAAATGGTCATTGACTTTCAGAATTAACTTTGAGAATTAAAAGCTAAAAGAAAGACTGTTTGTTCTCTTATAAAATAAAACATAGAGAAATGTGACTCCATTTATTTAAGTATTTCTCATAAAAAACATCCATTTAAGTTGCACAGTTTGGCTTAGAAATTTGAATTTTCTAATGTATAGTGGGTTGAGACTGATTAGGTAACAATTAAAATATATGGTAGTGGCACTATATATTTTATTTGTATCTAATATATAAACAAGTTCTACCTACTACACATTAGAAGTTTGCTTTGTCTAATTATTTTTTTTTTTTCAAATTTAATTATTTTAAAAGTTGACTTGTTACTCATTAAAATATGAGGTCATTTTAAGTCCCAGGAAATTGCGAGAATGCAGGATTTTGCATCATTTACTCCAGAGACCCCTCGCCGTATGACTTCCTTCCCCGGCATTGAGTACACATCATTTTGGCCTAACTACACCCCTGTTGTATAGTGTGTCTTTCTATGTTGTGATGTTATACTATTGTTTCAGAAAAGGGAGAAGGTTTGGTACCATTAAAACGTTTAATCCCGCTGCAAATGTTTGCACCTGTCATAAGTCAGGAATCTGATGTACAGTTGTTGTCGTCTGTTAATGTAGTTCATACGTGTTTCTCGTTTCTCGTTTTAAATAGATTAGACCGTTGGTTTTACCGTTTGAATGGTTTTACACTAGTAATTTTGGGGCCCTTTATAACTTGCTGTTCGGTGTGAGCCAATGCTCCGTGTTGAAGGCCGTACCTTGACCTATAATGGTTTACTTTTATAAATTGTTACTTGGATGGAGAGTTGTCTCATTGGCACTCATACCACATCTTCCTATATCTATCTACTATCTACTAACTACCAAGTTAAAGTAGTTATCTTATTAAATAAATTAAGTTAATACAATTGTTTTCAAATTATACAGGAACTATTTGCTCATGAAATAACGCAAAAGAAATCATAATATTCCGTTGAATTTAAGGTAATCCCGGAACAAAAGTTATGATTCTAGATCTTCTCACTAGTCACGCATCGCTGGATCTTTTCAAAAACTTCAATACGAAAATCATTCAGGTCAGAGTACAAGAAAACTCGGCCCAAAGAAAGCACGAACCGGCTTTAAAACCACAAATGATGCAATATATGGAGACAATTCAGACAGTCTAGTATAGAGACCGTCTTACAAACATGATGTATAATTTAAGCGATTTGAAGAAATACATCGAAGACAACTTAGACCTCCTAACGAGACACATCTCTCCGTACGGCCTTCAAAATAGAGAAATAGAACTCCAATATATAACATGTACTAAACGAATTCAAACATGAAAGCCATAGTACTGATTTATGCTAAAACAATACAAAAAAATCATATATAGCATGCAGCATTTACCAATTACCACTGTATTAAAGCCTCCTGTCTATGAACAGGAACATGAAGGAACATGAAACATTTGGTTGGGTTAAACATCTTAGCGCATAACCTTCCGCTTGACCAGGAACAGGGGTATGACAGTTGTACCAACAGTAAAAAGCATTTGAGAGGGACTGCCTCATCAGACCGACACAAACACAAAGCACAAAACAATTTACAAAATAACAAAAGACACAAAGCACTAATCTAATAAAATAGTGCAAAGATGCCATCCACAGCCCGACAAAAAACCATGAACTTGCGCAATGCCAAAATATTATTATCGACAGGTTGCCAATAAGTTTTCAGGATTACATGCATATAGCATTACATATTAAGTTATGTTATCATTTATTGAAAACAAAATCAATGTCTTGCTTCTTATATAACATGGAATTTATTATCTGAAACATTGTATTGGTCTCAAGAAATCAGAATCCTGCAATTCATTTAAAAGAAGCATTCCCTGTCCCTCGTTCTTTTAGTGCAGCTTGAGTGTCCTGACATTTGTCAGAATATAATTGTTTGCTTATGATGACGTGTTTTGTCCATAATATTGTTAATAGTTGGAATTATAACACTGTCCAATCAAAACGATGTATACCTTCTCATTAAAAGTAACGACTATCTCAAATATAGATAAAGGAGATGCTGTATGATTACTAATGAGACAACCAGGGGCGTAGCTAGGCCAAAATGATGTGTAATCAATGCCGGGGAAGGAATTCATACGGCGAGGGTCTCTGGAGCAAATGATGCAAAATCCTGCATTCTCGCAATTTCCTGGGACTTAAAATGACCTCATATTTTAATGAGTAACATGTTAACTTTTTAAAATAATTAAATTTAAAAAAAAAATAATTAATTAGACAAAGCAAACTTCTAATGTGTAGTAGGTAGAACTTGTTTATATATTAGATACAATTAAAATATATAGTGCCACTACCATATATTTTAATTGTTACCTAATCAGTCTCAACCCACTATACATTAGAAAATTCAAATTCTAAGCCAAACCGTGCAACTTAAATGGATGTTTTTTTATGAGAAATACTTAAATAAATGGAGTCACATTTCTCTGTTTTATTTTATAAGAGAACAAACAGTCTTTCTTTAGCTTTTAATTCTCAAAGTTAGTTCTGAAAGTCAATGACCATTTCCTTTCCTTTCATCTACTGAAGATGTCCAAAACCGTGTCTGTTGAAATTTTGTTTTTCACGGTATATGTTCAATAGACCAAGCCCAGATAAACGATTGGTTTTCATTGTATTTCTAGTCTTCTCGTGGTACCGAAAGATCGTTCTGTCGTTGCCGTCGAGACCGGCATACATGCATATACTTTAAGTATATTAAAGTTTCCAGTATAAATCCTTGTTTATAATATCATAATTAGGAAACCTTTAACTATATATATAAATACGTTTGAAGTCCAGAAATCTACAAGGAAAACACCAAATTCAGTATTTCCGATTTCTATTTATCTACTTCCAAAACGAGAGTATTTTATTTTACCAAACAAGGAGAACAAGCACTTTAAATGAACATGGAGAATAAGCACTTTTAATCTCTAGGCATGTATAGTTAAATCGAGGGAACATGTTGAACGAGGCACCCGTCTTGCACGACCGAACGTAGAATAAAAAAGTAAAAACACGTTGATCGTCAAATAAAAAAAAACGGCGAAGACGTTGTAAGAAAATTACCATTAACAATCTTAAGTTTATATTAAGTTTGACTGGACTGTTTGAAAAATCTGTTATGACTACGTATGTAAGACTATACATATCTCACAGGATAATCATAAGAATGACTTGTTGCCCAAGAACGTCATATTTCATTTCATCAGTTTTTGAAATCTTAGGAAATGTCAGGGTAAGGGGCATTGCAGCCGTAACAATTGTGTTCTGACACCCCGAGGACTCAGCTATTTTAATTGTCTGCATCAGCAACACAATCACGATGCTGGTTCCGTACATGAAAAGAGTAGACTAGTTTCCGGAACGAAATATAGTTACAAAGTGACTATTAGCATATTTTTATAATTATTCTATTACTTTAGTTTTATTCTTACTAGATTTGCTATTTTTTTTTTTTGTCAAATTTTCTATGTGTACGCAACTGCGTTTTTGCCAACGGGTTGCTACGCGCCTGTACAATATCAATTGGAAGGCTTTACTCAATCAAAAACGTAAATTAACACACAATGAACGAAAAATTTGAACTGTGATACCTGAATGCAAATACATAGTTAATAAAAATTAGAAAATCATCACTTTTGAAAAACCTGCGTCATATTATACACAGGTAAATGAAAATAATTTTGTTGTTAAGTATACTTCTTCTTCTGTGTGTATAAAATCTTCCGTTTAGGAATACCAAGAAATTTCTTTAATATCAATAAAACTAATCTAACACTTGATACATATGGGGTGAATATCAACAATAAAACTATACAATTAGTGCTAGATAAAACTTCCTGTACAGGTGCAAGAACATTATTTAAGGAGAAATGAAATAATTTTGATGTTCATAGTACGAAGAAGTGAAAATTTGTTGTAATTCCAAATAATCAAAGCTGGTATATAGACAAGATCCATGTTAACATTAAATAACAAAAAAGCATTACAACTAGTATCAACAGGTCAAATTAAAGTACGATTTGAGAGTACTCGCAGTTACTGACAGCTAGTTAAAAGCCAAAACAATTAATAATAAAAATCATGCATCAGAGACTGAAATCAACTAAAACACATCCCAGGGATTTAGTATTTTAACGTCATGAACAGTCAAAGAAGACATGACTTGTGCAATGCCAAAAATAAATGTATCGACAGGTAGTAGGATAGTTAGGAGTGACTTCTTTATAGATAAAATGAACGTGTGTGTCTCTATACATCCGTTTGAAAAGAAAATACAAATTTAGTTATGTTTTAATTTGCTAATGACAACAATTGTATTAACTTAATTTTTAATAAGATAACTACTTTAACTTGGTAGAACATGTATTTAGAAATGTTTATCGCTTTTATAACATGCTTACTTGACATTACACATGTTACAACGAAACCAGCATCGTTACTCCTTGCGCTTGAGTAATGAAAATATAAAAATCCGAAAATAAATGTTTAGTAAAATGTTAACAAAGTTTTATGGCTATGTAATTAAATAGGACGTACTTAGTCATGAGCATTCTTAATAATTAGTTATTAAAGAAGTAATGCATAATGGTGTTCAATTAATCTCAAATTCCTAAGTATAAAACTGACAAGTGATTAAGAAACAGTCGGAAGCATCGAAAGAGTATGATTATCCTGCTATACATTCATAACAATTCAACGGGGCATACGTCGCATCAAGTTACTGCCATTTTGATACACATACATTCTTGAATGTGCTCGAGTAAAACTAATACTGTTCTATTTTTTCATTTATTTTTGAATTCTATTGAATATAACTAACACTCTCTCGATCTTGTATGCTAGCCGAGACATCGTAATTTAGATTCACATAGCTGGATCAAATCAAGGACGTATACTTTGAATTTCATGCCTCTCTACCAAGCTTTGTTTGGCAATTAGGAGAAGTTGGAAGAAAGACTAGTTAAAGTCCGACAAATGTGTCAGGCCCGGGTGACATTTACACTTTTTGTGAGCCAGCACGTTAAAACTCTGACTCAGCATGTCGATTAACTACAAAGTCATGTACATTTATAATTCGTTAACACGTTACTTTTGTAATATGTATGTGATATTTGCCACTGAACATTAAAGAGTAATCGACAAATCAATATCAATATGGCTATATTTAACTTTTAACACAGTATTGTGGTTTGTACTAAACCGTTTACCTAACTTCTAATCTGTCTTTCTTTGCGCGTATATCATGTATATCGCTTTTGAAATTGAATGTATCTGAAATATACGTAATATTCTAATCTCTCTTTATCAATGAAAACAACGTCTTTACAGCACATGTTCCACTTTTTATCAAAACCAAAATATCTAAGTATAGTTATGAATATCTATATCTTAATATACGGATATTTTGGGTATACCTCAATGAGACAGTAACCTAACGACTTAACACTAAGAAATATAGAGATTTTATCATTCAATCTTAACAATAGACAATACAACATGTTTACAACTTGTCAAAGTCTATACTTTCCCGAGTGTGGAAAAGTTGATATAATAAATTTAAGCAGAAAATATAACAGAAAAGACATCAAAATCAAATTCCCAAAAGGGCAAAAAATATTAAGTCCAATTAAAGATAAGGCAAAAGACAATGCAACCACTGACGAATTTGCTTATTGTGGAAAAGAAAGTGAACAAATACATTTGTATGTGGCGGGGTTAAATTAAACTTCGTCACCCCTTAAATGAAAACAAAAATGAGATATTAACTAATGCCAGTATCGCATAACGGATTATTGTAAGTGGGCGAATGGTACCGTAATGACTGATATCTATAGCTACCTACAACGCAATCTATTTGAAAAGAGAATTTCTATTTTATTCTCTTTTTCAATGTTTTCTATTTGTGTGACCAAAATATTCAAACAAACATTTTACTTGCATGATTGTGACAACAAAAATTGAGCTTTGTATATAAATGACACCTAACATCCACGCATTCCAACATCTATCCAAATCCTGAATGCAAAACAAATCTTATTCGGAAGACTCCATATACATAGTATTCAATTGTAATTATATTACAATATAATGATAAAGAAGATGCTAGTATTACTAGACTTGTAATTGCTTACATCAATCCGACACTTATTTAGTGTTTCGGCGGTGGGTTTAACATTGATAACATAATGCCGCCTTGTTGGCCAATCATATCTCAGATTGGTACTGTCACAGAACTTATTGGACGCTATATCGATTATTTTTAGTACCTATGGTACAAAATCAACACACTTATATAAAGGATACGTCTGATCTAATATACAAGTTGGAAAGGATTAAGCCTATTGCAGATTGCTGGCTGTGTAGCCTTGATGTAGTATCAATGTACACTAATTGTCCGATTAATGAATTATTAACGGCAGTTAGAATTTCGTATGATCAGTATGATAAATCAGATTACAAAATCAAATGCCCACCTACGAATGATTTAAGCTATCTCCTCAGATCAATTTTAGAGAACAACATTTTTGATTTTATGGACAGCTTTATAAGCAAAAAATAGGCGCCGCGATAGAAGCAGTGCCAAGCCCGGAAATCTGAGATATACTCATGTATAAAAGTATGAAAGAAATTCTTTCTAAGTTTGAACATAGAAAAATATCTTTTTATGGAAGGTATCGTGATGATATTATATTGATATATCACGGCAACTGGAAGGAAATAAAGGATTTGCTAGAGTTAGCAAATAATCATCATCCGTTCCTGAAATTTACACTAGAATTTTCATCTAAAGAAATAATATTTCTTGATGTTAATATATTCAAAGGAACTAGGTTTTCTAATGAAAATATCTTGGATGTGAAAACACACTTTAAACCGACAAATGCCTTCCTTTATCTAGATCGTAATAGCTGTCACAGTCGACACGTGTTTGCAGGGTTTATCAAGGGCGAAGTTATCAGATACATTAGAACAACAAATAATGATGTTGATTTACAATATATTTTGTTACAGTTCAGATTGAACTTAATAAATAGAGGATACAAGGAGATTGAAATCGAAAAGTACATAAATGAGGCATTATCATGTAATAGATCTGATTTAATCAGAAAAAAGGCCAAAAAACACACAAAGGAAATTCCTTTAGTATTGGCAACGAAATTCAATCCATGCATTCATAAATTAAAACAATGCATTAGTAAACATTGGGATCTACTAAAACAGGATGCGGTTTGCAACGAAATATTTTCAAGCAAACCAATAATAGCTTATAAAAAGCACAAAAATATAGCCAATATATTGACAACGACAACATTAAAATAAATTGATAGGTAAATCCCTGATGATGGCGGGCCTACAATGCTTAAACCCATTCATAAATGTTATACATTTATCATTAGCATATAATACAAAAACCGCCGAAACACTAAATTAGTGTCGGATTGATGTAAAGCAATTGCAAGTCTAGTAATACTAGCATCATGTGATCAATATTTTGTAATATAATTACAATAAAATACTAATAGTATGTATACGGAGTCCGTTCCGAATAAGATTTTTGCTATCGTAAGTCGGATTGATGTTGGAATACGTGGATGTTAGGTGTCACTTTATACAAAATTTTCTTTTATTGTAAATCATTACAATTTTGGCATGTTGAGAGAAGTGTTAAATATAAAGCAATGAGGAAAAAAAAATAGATTCCCAAACGTATAATTTCTTAAAGAATAATAATGATTCAAAACATGGAGGACACATGCACCTTCTTCCAAAAATCATAAAATTAATCTAGAAATAAGTAATGAGGCATTGCGAAATGGTCAGCTAGCAGGACACATTAATGTTCGTTACCGACCAATCATCAATAAATGCAACTCTCCGCGAGAGATACTTACTTGATCTAATTATAAAACCATTATTGAAGAGGCATAACTTTTACATTCAAGATAAAAGATTCCATTAATAAAATACAGTCACACGAGGTCAAAAGAATGTATTCTTATTGCCTATGATGTACGTCAAGGTACACAAATATGATCATTGATAATTTAGAAGAAACTGTTATCAATGCATTAGAATTAATTGACACACAGGAGAATATACTTAAGAGATTCGCAACAAAATAGATTTAACTGCATTTGTTAAATTAATTCTTAGAAACAATGAATTTGAGTTTAATGGACTGTTATACAAACACATTATAGGAGCGCCCATGGGTGGTATATTTTCACCAACATGCACAGATCTTCATTTGTCTGTCCTATTCATTAAAATATTAGATAAGTTCCAATGGAGAAAACATCAAATTACACTGTCAATACGGATGACGGTTTTATGGTCTTCACAGGAAAATCAGAGCAAGTTGAAGATTTCTTTAACCTAGCAAACGAAATTGACCATCTACTTTAGTTCTAATATGAGGTGTCGACATCCAGTATGACCTATTTAGAGGGTGGTGAAGGGTTCTTTTCGTGCAACGTTTTCGGCCTTTTATTTCACGTGATTTCGTGTTCCGACGTTTTATTTCTCGTTTTCTCGTGTTTGGTTCGACGTGCGTGCTTCGTGTTTTCCTTAATTATTTTCCGTGTTTCGTGTCGGTACTCTTATGTTCTCGTGCTTTTCCCGCATTTGATTAAAAAGTAAACCGGGACTAATTCAAAATCAGCCCAGATATTGTTTTAAATCATAAACTAATTAACTGGTCCCAAGATATTTATTAATAGCCTATTGTTTTACTATGATAAATCGTATGCAACTAGAGGACGCTAAAAAGTGACCACATGCAGGGTCGCCATGTCAATTTATAATGACTGCATGATCTCCAAGAACGGCTGAGTAATAACTTTTGGTACTTTTTCCTAAATATTTACGATTTTATTCCTTGGCTTTGTTTTTCCAGAGTGTTTTTTTCCGTGCAACGTTTTTGCTATTTGTTATTTCACGTGTTTCCGTGTTCAGACCCCCTTTTTACCACCTCTATTTAGATACCGAAGTGTACAAAGGTGATCGATTCCATAATAATGGAATTCTTGATGTTAAGTCACGTATCAATATTTACCAATCACTAATGCACATCCAAAACACATATAAATTTAAGAGTATTAATTTACAGTGTGTGAATAATATAAGAAATAATAGTGACATCAATGAATTAAATAAACATTTAATTAGCTTACCATATAACTTAATTGATAGAGAATACTGTAAAAGAAAACAGTAAAAGTTGTAAAAATGTATATTAACGAATAGTCTTTTAATATTTTACATGTTTTATTTTCATTTGAAACAGATTTTTTTTATCTGATTTGTCAAATGACAAGTATGCATAATGATTTCATTGTTACAAATCAAATCCCAACTATAACTCATTATGTAGAAGCCACAGCACTATTTTAAAATATCTCTGTGTATATTTAGACACAGATGTTTGATACCATATGCATAGGTCGTTATAATTAAATCTTGACCATTTATCTTTCACTTGTTTATCAAAGGGTACAATTGTCAACTTTGCTCAAGTCAGTAAACCATTGCAATGCATAAAATGTAGCTTTACAATAAATATACATGTTTGAAAAGGATCTATAGATTGTTTATTATCATATATTAGATAAGTGAATTAGCGATCTGTGAAAATTCTTTATTGTCATGACTTTGTTTTAAATATCTTAGATACCCCGTATTGAGGTGCTCTTAATTGCAGGAAGCTAATACAGATAAGATGAATAGGTGTTCCGAATGAACAATAATTTAGCTTCCGAATATTCCTCCATATACTATATTTCTAACTAATTTTTATGCGTGAACCCTCAGGGTTCACGCAACAACATGAAGTTTTATAAGAAAAATCCATTGATTTGAAATGGGAGATTTAATGATTTTAAGACAAATTAAAGAACTTTTTCGACGATTTTATATGCTTTCTATACAAATGTTCACCTATTTTGAAAGAATTCAATCAGTAATATTTCAGATAATAAAAGAGAAAAATCCTTTTTTTTTTTCGATTTTCAGTTATAGTTCAACCGGCATCCCAATTTACTTTTCTTTGATCTTAACAGTCATCCATCAATATTATTATGATCTTTAAACGTCAGAATTATGAATTTATAAATTTAAGGATACCATCACACGTCTTAGAATAATTGATACGTTTTAGACCTATGAAAATATGCTGGTCTGTATACAAAGTGCCCTTCGCATCGATCTACTAGACACATTAATCAAAACCTCGAGGGCATCATTCGGACTATCGGGGAAGGAGTTTGCATTCCGTTACATAGGGGAATAGTTCGTTGATTGAGTAGGGTACGGGTCCCTTAAACATGTTAAAATTAAGTTATAAAATGTTGCTACACATGTTTATAGAATTTTGTTTTCTTATATGCATACATTTTGCGCTTTGTTTCAATATCACAAAGAGGACAACGTTACATTTAAGAGACAAGAACTTATAAACTCTGATTGAAAGTGAAAGGCAACACAATTCACTACAGTGTCTTTGATTGATTGGTTGATTGATTGATTGGTGATTGCTTCAGACTGCATCAGCACAAAGAAGTTGTGTCAAAAAGGTTTTGAAAATTTACAATAGAAATCAGAGCAGCGAATATTAACAGCGAAGTTTGCATATTAACATGAGAGAAATTAATGTGATGCATATGCTATTGGCCTATCACTAGCCTTAAGTACTTAATATGAGAACTCTGAGATCGATACTTCGTGTCCTTTGTCTATGTTATTTGTTTTGTGCTGGATGCCAATCTAATGAATCAAGCAATTTGCAATTATTTTTATAGTGTGTCCTTATGTTGTGCTGTTACATCGCGTCACAGGTTAGAGGGTTAAGCACCCACATGTATTTTAACCTACCACATTCTATGTTTGACCTGTCCAACTCAGGAGACTTGAAGTCTGTAGTTGTCGTTTATTGCCATCAGTGATATTATTGTATTTGTTAATTTTTTTTCATAAATCAATCCGTTGTTTTTTCATACGAGTTAGTAAACGTTGTGTGATTCCAGGGCATTTGACAGCTCACTATACGGTATGGGTTTTGCTCATTGTTAAAGGTAGTGCGGTCACCTATAGTAAGCCTGTTATAGATGTTTCCCAAGCAAGGCAACGAAGTCACAAATACTTATGTCAATATATATGGGCTAATATAGAGAAGGCAATATTTGAATGACAGAGGAATACAGTTGTCCACCATGTTTCAGTATTCGAGACAATCCACCCACGCATCCCTTCCAATATCATCCATTCTATAGCAGCATACACAATTCTATTGATCAGTATCCGTTCAAAGAGATAATTCTCTTAAAGGCGAATGTATTTAGTAAACCGTTATTTCAGGAATGTTGATGGGGTTCATGTTGTACAGTGATTAGTTTTGTCTCGCTTTGACGGAGTCAAAAACGAGACATAGGTATGCTGTTTCCGGCGTCGTCGTCGTCGTCGTCGGCGGTGGCGGCGTCAACAATGTATTAGTTTGTGATTAGGTCTAGTTTATGGTAAACCACAAGTGGTAGGTCAATGATATTTGGTATGCAGTTGTATTAGCATTTGCACATCTCATTTCCATGGAGACTATTTGCCCCTGCCCCTCAGTCATGGTCTATTAACTTTGAAACTTTTGGCGCGAGTTAGTTTACATGTATTAGTTTGTGATTAGGTCAGTTTATGGGGAACCACTAGTGGTAGGTCAATGATGTTTGGTATGCAGTTGTATAAGCATTGACATATGTCATTTCCATGGCGATTATTTGGCTCCGCCCCTTAATCATGGTCTATTGACTTTGAAAAGTTTGCTTAGTTTACATGAATTAGTTTGTGATTTTAAGGTCAGTTCAAGGGAACCATTAATGGTAGGCCAATGTTAATTGGTATTCAGTTGTATAAGAATTAGCACATCTCATTTACATGGAGAATATTTTGCCCTGCCCGCCCCAATCATGGTCTATTGACTTTGAAACTTTTGCTTAGTTTACATGTATTAGTTTGTGATTAGATCAGTTTAAGATGAACTGCTAATGTTAAGTCAATGATATTTGGTATGGAAATTTATTTGCATTTGCAAGTATCGTTTCCATGGAGATTATATAGCCCCACCCCTCATCATGGTCTATTGACTTTAAACTTTTACATATAGTTTACAAGTTAACGTCTGTGCTTAGGTTTGTTTAAAGGGAACGACTTATAATTATTTAAAGTCAATGGTATTTGGTATGCAGTTGTATTAGCATTAGCACATCTCATTTCCATTGAGATTGTTTAGCCGTGTACCTTCAGTCATGGTTCATCGACTTTGAATATTTGCATAACTTACATGTTTAAGTATTGCTATTTTAATGTCAACATTTGCATTATCAAAATTACAAAAGGCGGGACATATCTCTGTGATAACAGTTTATTCTATGTCGTATTAACCTCAAGTGTGACTGGCCCGTTATAGAACTATACTCACCATGGTCTTCTCATAACCGGCAGTAAAACACTGTCCAATTAGGGGTCCGTACTACTGTATGAGATCTATCAGTATGCAGCCATTTCCGGTCAGAATGAGAACTTTAAAATATATGCCTCTTGTTTAAAGCGTGCCTCGCTCTCTCCATGTTATAGAACACGTGCAACAACTTTTTAAGGTGTCCGTATGCCAGGCTAAATTTCAGTCCCATTCCAATGTACATACATTCTAGGTGACCTAGTGGTCAAGAGCGATGGAAAAAGTGCAGGCGATGTTGTATCGATATCCCAATAGCATGACTTCGAATCCCGTCGAGGGGAGTACAAAACCTTGAGGATTTTTTATTTGAAAATGCATCAGTGAAATTCCTTCTCACTGTAAGACTATAGAGCAAAGCTTTTTGTTTAGCTTGTCACTTTTCAGTCCCTTTTACACATTTTTTTATAAAGAGCATTAGTAAAGTACAAAAATCAATGATAGGAAATGTGAATCGTACATATCTTTCTCATTCACGAAACAAATGTATTGAACACCGAATGCAATTATTGACAAAATTCAGAACAAGTGAACACCTACGTTTAATTGAATTTATAGATATATAAAATAGAAAAAAAAGATAAGATATTAAAATAAATTTCTTTTTAAAATAAATCTTAATTATAGATAAAGAAAGTGTCTTTTGAACCCATTGGTAATTATTACAAAATTAAAGTTTAAACGTCAGATTTATAAGGGTCTGGATGATATAAGATACTTTTGATAGATTATATGACTGTAGGAATTTTATATATGATTTTAACAGATGAATACAATACACAACATATACCTTTCACCTGTTCAAGTATGCTTAGTGTGAACATTTAATTACTTAAACAATACCCCACCCCTCCCCAATAAATGTTGAATTAAGTTGGATCGATTGATGGATCGCTGTTTAACGTCCAGCGTCAAATCAAATATTCAAAATGTTGATGTGCTACACCACAAAGTAACACTCTTACCATAAGTAAGTTGTTGAGATTAACAAAATGGCACATTAGTTAAAGCATGTATTAAGGTAGGACAATACAAAACAACAAACAAATTTCAAATTACATTTTCACTATTTTTGTTACTTCTTCCTATCCAAGCCCACAGAAGAAAATCATGTTTCAATATATTGTACCACTAATGAGTGTTGATGATATTTAGTTTTGCACGTGTCTGACTCAAACAAGATAGGAATATTTGGGCAGTGCTTTAAAGTTAATCAATAGCAGTCATGGAAAAGAGGTAGGAAAAGGGGAAAAGCAGGTACTTTCTATAAAAAAATATCTGACGCATTCAGATGTGAGCATAGACTTTAAAACGAAGCATGAAGCTTTATCTTGTTTTTTATATCATAGTTTGAAAGTTGCAAACAATATGACAGTTAAAGCCTGACAATTCTGAATGTTGGGTATATGCGCTTTTCTCTAAAGATTCAAAGTATATACCGGTAATACATGTAAGTAACTTAGCGAATGGCAATGGTGGTAATGACACCTTCTTAACTGAATTTATATTATTTATCTGGATAATTTCATATTTAAGTTTGATTTAATGTCCGTAATGTTTTACTTTTATTGTAGCATATATCTTTTTGTTGGTTTTATTCAATTCTGTAATTTCGTCCAATCAGAGTGAAGATTGATGACGATAAACGTAAATACGTAAACCTCAGGAACAAAAAAAAAAAAAAAAAAAAAAAAACTATTAATGACTGTGTAAAAAAAAAAAACAAGAATATTATATGAAGCTATAAGGGTAATTAAAATATAAATCAACAAGTCATATATATTAAACAAATATATATATATACATGTATATGTAGTTTGTGCTAAATTGAGACCCCTCTACTAAGAAATTTGTTTTGCATGCACACGTATAAGAATTGAGGTTTTATCCACCGCAATCATAAGTTTGAACGTTGTTTTCAATTTAAACTTGTTTATATTTTTCGTTTGGGCTTGTATTATATTTGCCTTCGGGTTTATATGATCCGTCATCTTATTTCGTCTCTTCAAAATTCAAGAGTCTATCCTACATTGAGGTAAATTATATGGCCTTCCAAATACCTTTTCGATTCCTAACATCACTGAAAAGACATTAATCGTCGAAATCTGGATATGGTGTACCCATTTTGCACCTCATGTTTGCGGTATATATACCATCTTTTCCGCAAGTTTATTGTTTTCTGTTTGGTTTTCAAATTAATAACTCAGATCCATTTTGTTACATCTGGTGATCCGTTTATTTGGCAATCGCCATGGCAGTTTAAGAACATCCGTTGTTCGACCTGCTAGTCAAATGCGTTTTGTTAAAATATACTTTTCACTTTTTGGTCTTTTGGAAAATGTTGTTTGTGCTGTATTTAGACCCATCTACCAACAAAATTTGTTTTGCATGCACACGAATAAAATTACGGTTTTAAGACTGACGTGTACACATGTATAATACTTTCAGAAAATGTTAAAACAAATTGCATGCACATTGTTTTATGACTGGTACAACATAACCGGCGCGGGAAGTTAGCGCTTTAATTTTTAGGAATATCATAAAATTGAGAATGGAAATGGGAATGTGTCAAAGAGACAACAACCCGACCATAGAACAGACAACAGCAGAAGGTCACCAACAGGTCTTCAATGCAGCGAGAAATTCCGCACCCGGAGGCGTCCTTCAGCTGGCCCCTAAACAAATATATATACTAGTTCAGTGATAATGAACGCCATACTAAACTCAAATTGTACACAAGAAACTAAAATTAAAATAATACAAGACTAACAAAGGCTAGAGGCTCCTGACTTGGGACAGGCGCAAAATGCGGCGGGGTTAAACATGTTTATGAGATCTCAACCTCCCCTATACCTCTAGCCAATGTAGAAAAGTAAACGCATAACAATACGCACATTAAAATTCAGTTCAAGAGAAGTCCGAGTCTGATGTCAGAAGACGTAACCAAAGAAAATAAACAAAATGACAATAATACATAAATAACAACAGACTACTAGCAGTTAACTGACATGCCAGCTCCAGACTTCAATTAAATTGATTGAAAGATTATGTCTCCATCATATGAATATCAGGCACAATCCTTCCCGTTAGGGTTTAGTATCATACCATCATAACATATATGAGAAGAACATAACCCGTGTCATGCCAACAACTGGTTTTAAATAAATGTGTTTAGTTCCGATGCAAAGACCCTATAAGTGAATCAATATTAACGCCAAAATATGCAATCTTTAATGACCTGACAGCAGTATCGTAACTATATCCCTTCTTAATAAGTCTATTTAAAGGTTTCGTTAGCCTCTGAGGTGAATACTGACATTTTTGTGCTTTATAAAGAATATTTCCATAAAAATTTGATGTGAAATACCTGAACGTATAAGAAGTCTGCATGTTGAGCTATATTTACGAATGATGTCCTTATACCGATGATAAAATGTAGTAAATGTTTTGACTAGTTTGTGATATCGAAAACCCTGGTGTAATAATTTTTCAGTAATACATAAATTTCTCTCGTTAAAATCTAAAACATTGTTACATACACGAGCGAATCGTACAAGTTGAGATATATAACACCGTAAGATGGTGACAAGGAACGTCACCATCTAAAATGGATAATTAACGATAGGAAATGAAAATCATCTCTTTTATCATATATTTTAGTATTAAGCTTCTTTCCGTTAATGATATAGATATCAAGATCGAGGAAAGGGCAGTGGTCATTGTTAGTATTAGCTTTATTTAAAGTAAGTTCAACAGGATAAATTTCTTTAGTATACATACTGAAGTCGTCATTATTGAGAGCCAATATATCATCCAAATATCTAAAAGTATTATTAAATTTGTGTATCAGATGTTGTTTCGATGGGTCTTTGCTGATTTTGTCATAAATTGTAACTCATAGCAATACAAAAAGGTCCGCAATAAGTGGTGCACAGTTAGTCCCATTGGAATTCCGATAACCTGACGTTATACGGAATCTCCAAAGCGAACAAAAATGTTGTCTAGTAAAAATTCAAGGGCATATATAGTATCAAAGCATGTCCAATTGACATAGTTTTTTGTTTATTGCTACTAAAAATGACCTAAAAGAGTTTGAACATATATATTCACATTCTGACTTTTAAATGCCCATGCCTTTTCTACGCTTTTTGTGTAATGTTTATTTTAGGATTTTATAGGTTAAAGCGCAAATTTCATGTCAGCTTGATGTAGACATCGTTGTATCAGTGCAAAAGTCATTCCGTGTAACAGGTAAAAATGCAAACGTCCTGTACCCGACATAACAGGGGAAAAGTCCTTTAAGTGATATTTAAACTCGTAAAACGCAATAGAATATTTCCTTTCTGTTTAATATGTTTAATTGTAAAAAAAAAATCTTCCGAATGCATGTATGAACGGGAACATATGATATAATTGTAAAACTGGATATGCCCAATTTATATATTGAGCTTGACGATTCTTGCCCATAAAATCCTCCGTAGCAGACAAAAACCAAACAAATTAAAATTAAAGGAAAGCGTTATTTGAGTTTTACTCTCATTTTCTGCTTCTAGTGTATAACGTATAACGTTACTGTAAATAAAAAAAAATAAGTATTTTCTGTGGATTATTTGATGCAATAATTCGAAATCTATACTTTTAATACTAATCGTAGTTTGACTGGATAAAGATAATCACAGAACACGCTTTATAAAATTATTTATCATACGGACCAATCACTGTGGTTAGAAGCCGATCTTCAATGTTTAATCTTCGGATGAAAAATTAGTGTCTTTATATATATTCTTAGTTATTTTTACACTCAAAAGCTCAAATCAATAAAGTCAAGAGTCATAATCTTGGATGACATCGAGAATAATGCTGTTGACACCGTCCATCGTATAAATGTGAGAGAAAAAAAAAACATCGTCGATAATGCAGGTAACCGCGTTAAGATACAAATGTAGTAAGCTTATTTATACGTCATAATAGCGTAACGTCACACAATGTTTTGTATTACCAATTTATCTATTTATAGGAAAGGAAAAGAAGACTCAAACTCAAGGCATGATATGTTTACAGGGAAGAAAAGAAGACTCCAACTCAAGGCATGGTATATTTAAAGGAAAGGAAAGAAGACTCCAACTCAAGGCATGATATATTTACAGGAAAGGAAAAGAAGACTCCAACTCAAGGTATGATCTATTGCTGCTGTATGAGGACACCAAATAACTGAAAGAGCTTATTTTCTATTTAAGTCTGTTTTATTTGCTTTGAATTATAATATTTGCTGTAAATGTTGAACAGTTGAAATTAAAACCACATTATGCAAGATTATAAACTCATTTCAAATGTGTCAATTTGATTTCATGGTCTCCCATAGGGTGTATTTTTTCAAACGGACGGGGAAATTCACCAGATTAAATTGATTGCTTTGTTGGTGTTTAACGCGACTTTCAACACTATTGTGCTATTTCGTGGTGGTCAGTTTTATTGATGGAGGAAGCCCGAAAAACCCACCAAACTTCGATAGGAAAACTGACAATCCTAGTCAATTAAGATTGGAGTCGAGCGCACCTTGCACGAGCGGAAATTCGAATTCACAATCTCAGCGTTGACTGGCTAGTGATACAGTGGTTGGACTACTTAGACCACCCAACAGATTAAAACATATGAGTTAATTTATAGCTATACATAAATAAGGGGATCTGGTATGATTGTCAATGAGACAACTCAGTATTCCTCAAAGATCATATAAAGTGGGTTTTAGCAATTATAGGCAACCTTACAGCCTTCAACATGAGAAAAAAAGCATACCGTATAGTCGCCTATAAAAGGCCCCGATATACATGATTACAGTTAAACAAGAGTTTGTGAGGAAATTAGCCCATTTCGTATACTGTATCATCTCTATCTGTCATGTTTGTTGTTTAATTTATCAGTGTGAATGTTTCCCCAGCCAATGTTTCCTTTCAATTGTGTAATCTGCTGGTGAAAATGTTTCCACTCTTTTGTCTTCTTACAGTATCCGTTAGACGATATATTTCTCACTTTGTATACAACGGAATGTGCAATCACTGTGCAATACATGGGTATTTTCTTCAAGCCTATGAACTTATTTTGGTTATCATCTCTTTGGGAATAATTCCCCAGTCTACCGATAACTATTTGGTTATAATCTTTGTGAAGAAATTTCCCCAGTCTTAATATTTCTTTTTGGTTATCAACTGTGTTGGGAAATTTCCCCATTCTATTGATTTCGTTTTCGCTATACTTTTTGGGAAATTTCCCCCGTCTATTGATTTATTTTTGGTTATCAAATTTGTAGGGAAATTTCCCCATTTTAGTGATTTCGTTTTCGTTATCATCTTTTTGGGGAAATTTCCCCAGTCTTTGATTTCTTTTGGTTATCAACTTTGTGGGGAAATTTCCCCAGTCCATTGATTTCATTATATTTTGGTTATCATCTTCTTGGGAAATTTCCCCATTCTATTGATTTCTTGTTGGTTATCATCGTTTTGGGGAAATTTCCCAATTCTATTGATTTCTTGTTGGTTATCATCGTTTTGGGGAAATTTCCCCATTCTATTGATTTCTTGTTGGTTATCATCTTCTTGGGGAAATTTCCCATTCTATTGATTTCTTTTTCGTTTTCATCATTTTGGGGAGATTTCATCATTCTATTGATTTCTTTTTCGTTAACATCTTTTTGGGGAAATTTCCCCATGCTATTGATTTCTTGTTGGTTATCAACTTTTGGGAAATTTCCCAGTCCATTGATTTCATTATATTTTGGTTATCGTCTTCTTGGGAAATTTCCCATTCTATTGATTTCTTGTTGGTTATCATCGTTTTGGGAAATTTCTCCATTCTATTGATTTCTTGTTGGTTAGCATCGTTTTGGGAAATTTCCCAGTATATTGATTTCTTGTTGGTTATTATCTTCTTGGGGATATTTCCCATTCTATTGATTTCGTTTTCGTTTTCATCATTTTGGGAGATTTCATCATTCTATTGATTTCTTTTCCTAAACATCTTTTGGGGAAATTTCCCATGCTATTGATTTCTTGTTGGTTATCAACTTTATGGGAAATTTCCCAATACTTGTTCACACATAATTTTACGTTTCTTGTACATGTAAAGTAAAACGTGTTCATATTTTGAGATTGTTCTCCAATTTTTATAGTGTAGTGTTATTTGATACCATCATCAAATATAGTTGTCACAATCATGCAAGTAAAATGTTTGTTTTGATATTTTGGTCACACAAATAGAAAACATTGAAAAAGAGAATAAAATAGAAATTCTCTTTTCAAATAGATTGCGTTCTACTTAATTTAATATGTGTATTTGATGATCAAACATCACTTGTACTTGCTTAAAGGTTGTTCCATATGCCAAATAGCATCTCTTTCTACCTTCAAATTGATAAAACATGATTAATACAGTCACAAGAATGATAACTTTATTCTTATTATCAACGCTTGATGTCCACTTATTAAATCAGATTTTGGACGGTTTCGATAAGACAAGAGAGTTACTATTTAGACACGCCTTTTCGAAAATTATTACACGATTACAAAAATAAGCAGTACAATTAGTTTACTGAAATGCTGAAAAAAATTATTCTGATTCGAATATAAAAGGATATGGAAAATAATCTCTTTTTTTATAAATTGTTTTACGTTAGACAATTGGTTCTTGAATGATGATAGAAGTGAATACTTTTAAACTCTAAATCTGACTTGTTGATTTAGTGAATATGATTATTTATTTAGGTATTTTTCTTTTCATTAATATGTTGGAACTTTTTATATTGATATTTTCTAAATTTATCTCTGATTTTACATTTAATATATACAAATCACTCTCATCTTGTGAAGCAGCGAATACTGTACATGTGTAACGATCTTTTTTTCTATTGCAATCTATCCACGAAAATGTATAGCAAAGCACTGTTCAAATAAAATAATGATAAAGTTTCATTATGTTTATTTCATTACAAATTGTAGAAAATAAATAAAAAAAATAAAATCGATATACACGAATTACCATACAAAATTCATTTAAGTTGAGGAATTTAAGTAAGGGAAAAATGGGAAAGGCTGAAAATGGTACCTTAAACAATAAATTGAAAGTACAACGTATACTTTATTTTTGGTTATTTACTATGTATTTGCAATGAAAAGACTGTCCTCCTTGTTGATTAAAATGATATGAAAAAATATAGAAAAAGAATTATATTGCTGTGAGCAGCAAACTGGGCATATGGACCGTCATATTAGACTGAATTATTTCAAATTATAATTACAGTATATGATTCTGTAGTTTCTATTTAATATAGTTCTAAATTTGTATTTAAAATACTTAGTTACCTTCTTCTTTTATTTGTATATATATATAAACATGTATGACGAAAATAAATGATTCAAGTCAGATATTTTGCTTTTTATATTACTTAGTACAAATTATGTACATATTTCATATTTATTTCAATATTGCAAATGTTTTAAAGATAAAACTGAGAATTTCCTTTTCGTTCTTAGAAAACACTAATCAATAGAAATATCATTTAGAATAAATTCCAATGTTGTTGATCTTCCTTCAGAAAAAAAAAATAAGATTCACCAATGTTCATGAAGGCCCTAAAATTCAATGAAATGGAAGTTCCGTAACGTTAGTCAAGAATTGAAGAAAATTATGTAAAACTTTCTTAAAAATACAAAATTATCAAACTCAAATGTAACAGCAGTAATATCATTATGTTGTACCCTTATGATGAAAATCTAATAAAAAAAAAAAAAAAAAAAAAATAAATAAAAAAAACACATTTTGATAGCTTTAACTTAGCACCAACCATAATTGACAACATGCATTGTTAGTTATAAAATGAGTATCTTGTCTTTATCTAGACATATTTTTAGAGTAAACTAATTTTGGTCGAATTATGCGACCAACGTTTTCATGAATAAATAGATATTAGAACTTTATTAAAAGAGGAAACAGATAGTAAACAAAAAGAAAAAAGAATTCTTACGTATCTTAAAATGCATATTATAATTGTTAATATTATCAATTTGGTATTTTCACATGATAACATCAGTTCGTTATGTTAGAAAGTATAATTTGTAGGGCCAAATTATGACTCCTGATCCTACTCCTTACTACAGATTTGTTTTGGTTTAGTTATCTTTATAGTAACCATCTTCCCTAATAATAGCTAATGTATAACACTTATGACATATATGAAGAACTCATGATTGCACCTTTCTAGAAAAAGTCACGCTGATTTAAACTCAAATTAATTCTACAAGTCTATAATTCATGCCATTATGTAACACTGTTCAATTAAAATTTTAAACATTTTCAAATTACTTAATTTTATCAGCCTTGCGCTTTAAACTAGGCTGTGTGTAATTTCAAAGTGCGTTCAATAAAGTGCTCATAGTTCAACTACATAGATATAGAAAATGTGGTATGAGTGCCAATGAGACAACTCTCCATTCAAGTTACAATTTATAAAAGTAAACCATTATAGGTCAATGTACGGCCTTCAACACGGAGCATTGGCTCACACCGAACACCAAGCTATAAAGGGCCCCAAAAATTACCATTCAAACGGAAAACCAACGGTCTAATCTATATAAAACGAGAAACGAGAAACACATATGAACTACATAAACAGACAACAACTACTGTAATCAGATTCCTGACTTAGGACAGGTTCAAACATTTGCAGCGGGATTAAACGTTTTAATGGTACCAAACCTTCTCCCTTTTCTGAAACAATAGTATAACATCACAACATAGAAAAACACACTATAAAATATCAATTGGAAGGCTTAACTCAATCAAAAAACGTAAATTAACACACAATGAACGAATTAATTTGACCTGTGACACCTGTGACACCTGAATGCAAATACACAGTTAATATTACAAGGGATAAATAATTAAAGTCAAAAGTAAATAAACAGGTTTAAACAAAGTTAAAGTATGATATCACTGTGAAATGTCAAACAATTTTTAGAAAATCATCACTTTTGAAGAAACCTGCGTCATATTATACACAGGTAAATGAAAATAATTTTGTTGTTAAGTATACTTCTTCTTCTGTGTATATAAAATACCAAGAAATTTCTTTAATATCAATAAAACTAATCTAACACTTGGTACATTTAATGAATGGCTATTATTTATTTTGATTTATTGAACCATAAAATTAATTTTGACTCTTCATTGAATAATCCGCGAAGCGGATTATGTAAAATGTGAAGAGTCAAAATTAATTTTATGGTTCAATAAATTCAAAATAAATTATTGCCATTCATTATAAATAAATTTCTATCAAAATAAGGCTCAAAGAACTTTTATATTATTATATTAACAATAACAACGTACACACATGTTGGCGTATGAAAAATAAAAAGTAGTTCCGGTAAAAGTGGGCGTGTCGCCATAAAATTGACAACATTGAAAATAAAAGTAATACTTTTAACCAATCAGAAGACAGCAAATACCCCAAATTTATTTATATGGGTGGATATCAACAATAAAACTATACAATTAGTGCTAGATAAAACTTCCTGTACAGGTCCAAGTACAGCATCTAAGCATCTAAGGAAAAATGTATATATCTGCTGATGTATGAATGTCTTACGGATGTATAACTTTGAACTATATTAAATGGAAATTAATAGGCCAATGACGAAGGTTCAGCACTTGACTTTTATGGTTTAAATATAACAAATCTGTTTGTCAACTTAACTTAAAATAAAAGAGATAAATATGTTGGTTAAGTCAATCATAATGACTCTCAACTGAATAATTTAAATGGAAATTAATAGGCCAATGACGAAGGTTCAGCACTTGACTTATATGGTTTAAATATAACAAATCTGTTTGTCAACTTAACTTAAAATAAAAGAGATAAATATGTTGGTTAAGTCAATCATAATGACTCTCAACTGAATAATTTATAAAAACAGGGTGGGGTGGGGTGGGAAGGGGGGTCGAAATTAAAACTTTGTGCATATTTTATGTATTCGTTTTATTTAAAGTACAAAGCAACAGACAAATAAAGTGGAAATTTACCACATTTATTAGTATAGCTAGTTGAAATAATACTTAAAGGACATCCACTATTTGTTCTGCCGAAGACCAATATCACCTTAAGTGTAACAAAACATAAATGTGCGTTTTGTCGTATAACCATCACAAGTAACTCTTAGGATTTAAGTTATAAGAATATCAAGATAGAAAATATCAAAATAAGCAAGTTTAACCCCGCCACGTTCTTCATGTGCATGTCACTAGTCAGCAACCTGTAGTTCAGTGGTTGTCGTTTGTTCATGTCTGTCATATTTGTTTTTCGTAAATTGTTTTGCTATAAATTAGGCCGTTATTGTTCTCAATTGGATTGTTTCATTTTTGATTTTCGGGCTTTTTATAGCCGACTGTAGGGTATTGGTTTTATCTTTGTTGGAGGCCGTACGATGGCCTATAATTGCTTACATCGACTTCATTTCATATCAACTTACGTGGATAGTTATTTCATTGGCAATTATACCACATCTCCTTATTTTATGTTAAACAGAAAGGGTATAAATCCAAATCAAATAAAAATAATAAAAAAAGATAGGGACTTATTGTTATTTGTATTGAGATGCTCAAATCATCATCCTCACCAGAGTTATTCAATATTCAAGCAAAATTTCTATAAACGCCCGAATCTGGAAAAAATCTATATAACTATATACAATTTTTTTCGACTTGAAATAAGACTTAGTAACAAGAAAAGCTATAATGACGATACAGACAAATTTTTTTATTAAAGCATATTTATAAAAAAATGTGTTTATGGAGAAAGACATATTTCGTTTTTCATGACGGCTTGGTTAAGGAAGTAGCTTACAAAATTAAATAAATATGGATTACAGAAAATATGAAATTCAATGTCATATATCAACGATTTGCGGAAGTCAAAATCTTATCAATATTATCAATCGTTATCACTTATTTTAAACACCTTGGAAGGATGTTTACAACGCAATAAACATCCGATCTGGTACTTGTAAGTTTCTACGGACTGATAAATATTATCGGAAGTTTGATAATAATGTGTATGCAATTGAATTATAGATACTGATTTTAAATATGTTTTAGATATATATGAGAAACTTATTGAAAAGAAAAGAATAGAAATACAACAAACTAATAAAACTCTTCATATAAAAATAAGGAGATGCTGTATGATTGTCATGAGACAACTATCAATCAGACGAAAATATAAGCAATCTTATAGTTTATATTTTATATAGTCATTATTGTTACAAATTATTCAGTTAAACTTTTGAATTGTTATTGTTTTAATTATAAACATGGTATTGGAGGCTACGAGAGTTGTTTCATTCGGACCGAAACGTTGAAACAAATAACATGAATAAAAAGGTCAGATCTATTTTCAACGGCTTGCGTACACTTTTATGGTATAGTATACTTGAAAAGTATTGCTAGTACTGTAACAAATACTTTATTACATGATAGTAAAATTTCAATAATTCATGTAAACCCCGTTCAATATTTTTAACGTATTCCAAGTGTATTAAATCCATCCATATGTACTTACAAGTAAAACTTTCTATTTCCTGGCATGAGTATATATTAATCAAATTTAATTGAATATTTGAATTTTGTTTTAATATTTAACTAGTTTACCGAATGTATCCAATGTGTAATTATGTTCAATTATGCATAATCTGTAATATTTTGATATTGTTCACAAAAAGACTAACTTTAATATCAGGATACTATAGCTTTTAGAGCTTGAAGAAAGTCAGATTATGAGCTAATTGCGTACATTGCATCGCCAAATTTTAACCTTTTTATATTGCAACTGGAATAATTCATGTTGTCCTTATGTTTTAAATAAAGATAGAAAGAAGTATTTAAATTAAATTACTTCAAATAACTTTCCTTCACAATGGGATTCATTAAGGGTTGCTAGATAAGTTTTGCATCTGTACTTACATTGTAATTGCTATACAATTGTTACCATATACTGCGGTATAAAATTTTTTAAAACAAATACAAGACCAGTTTCTAAGCCAATAATTGTAATGGTAAATAATGTAGGACATGATGTCTATGCGCCCTATACGTGATTCCGTAATTAAGGCCATCGGGTGTGGTCGAGACAAAACGTTTGGAAAGCAAAGCATTTGATCATAGGATCAGCACACTAATTAAAGGACATAATGGAAAGAATAGCAGAAACCGCTCGAGGCCAACTTTGTCTAATGTTGTAACTTTCGCTACAATGCAAGCACAATTAAAAATATGATACTTGGAATTTAACGAAATAATCATGCTTATTTGATGGGTTTTGTAATACTAAAGACTAGTTCATACATGTAGGATAAAAATCTTATACGTAGTGAAGGACTGAAGGCTACAGGTAAGATTAAAAAAACTTTCTTATTAAGTAAGAGGAAAATGGAATGGACGAAGGATGCTCAGCATGCATGTGCATTATACATAAAAGTTATAAAGATATTCACATTTGTATTTTGGGTAAAATTAGGACAAAACAGACAAAATACCCAAGATTATTGATTCCTTGAATGCAATTAAATGATTACTCGAGCCTTGTGATTCGGATAAGATGTGTCCAATAGATCTATCCGATGACACATTATAATTTATAAGTTTTCCTGCTTGTTTATAAGTTCGTTATGTTAAAAATATAATTTTAGGGCCAAATTATGACTTTCCTGTCAGATCCTACTCCTTTTAACAGATTTGGTTTGGTTTAGTTCACTTTAATGTTACCATCTTTCATCTAATATTAACAAATGTATAATACATAAAACATATATGAAAAAAAAAAAACTAATGATTCCATTTTTCTAGAAAACAACAGTGGTGTCAATTCTAATTAATTCCAAAAGTCTATAATTAATGTATTCAATTAGATTTAAAAATAAAATAAATTACTTAATTGTACAATTGTACTAGCCTTGCGTTTTAAACTAGGTTGTGTGCAATTTCAAAGTGCATACAATAAAGTGACCAGAGTTCAAATACATGCACATATCTGCTGATGTATGAATGTCTTACGGATGTATAATTTTGAAAGGAAATTTATAGGTCAGTGACGGTGGTTCATCATTCGACTTTTATGATTTAGGTATAAAAAATCTGTCTGTCTTAAAATAAAAGAGATAAATACGTTGTTTAAGTCAATCATAATGACTTTTAACTGAATCAATAAAACAAAAGGGGATTGAAATTGAAACTTTGTCATGCTAGTATTAATTTATTGACCTGTATATAAAGCTCAAAGCAACGAGAAAAATCAAGCAAGCAGAAAATGCCCCGCTAACATTTGAATTTACCGCATAATTAGTATACCTAGTTAAAATAATAATTGCACTTGTAGTTCTGTCAAAAACCAAAATTTCCTGTTGTATAACAAAACCAAGTATATTTTTTTCTGAGAACTATCAACATTTACGCGTAGGATTTAAATTTTAGAATCCCAATATATAAAATATCAAAATATTTAAAGAAAATAAGCAGAAATTATTGTTATTTTTAATGAGATGCTTAAATCATCATCCTTTCCATGCTTACCAGTATTATTCAATATTCAAACATATTTATATTCTATATATATTAACGATTTTCTTTCTACATTGAATTAGACTTAGTGACAACAAAAGCCATCATCAAATTTTATGTTCACTAATGTTTACTTGTTGATCAAAAATGTGTTTAAAGAAAAGACCGATTTCGTTTATCTTTAATGACATTGTGGTAAACATCAGAAACTATTGATTACAGCAAATATAAATTTAAACTTAATAACCGAATCGGCTTATTCAAATTTTTATGATCTTTATCAATCGTTATCACTTAATATACACCTTGAATGATTTTTACAACGTGATATACATTCGATCTGGTACATGTAATAATAAATAAAGTTTGATTAAACAAAGATAGATCGTAAGAAAAACTTTTTGTAAAACCTCAAATTTTAATTGTTCTTATTATAACAAATGGTATTGGAGGCTGGAGTTGTTTCTTTTAAACGCATGACAAAATTCAGTTTATTTTTTATTGCGTACTTTTTAAGGTATATTATATTTTTGTCTCATAATTTTTGAAAAGCATTGCTACGGAAAATTTTCCATACATATGTATGTATTGTTATCAAAGAATAGTACACAATTTATTGCATGATAGTAGAATCACACCAATTCATGTAAACCCCGGTCATTATTTATACCATATTATAAATTTTAATTACATATAATTAAAATTAAAATGTTTTTCTGGAATGAAGAGTATACATTAGATGTAATTGAAGATTTGGTTTTATTTTAATATAAAATATTAACCAAATATATCCAACGTGTGTTAAGTTAAAGTATGTATCGATCTGTTGAATTCTAATCTTGTTCAGAAAATAGACTGACTTCAATATTAGAACACTATAGCCTTTTGGTCTTGAAGGATGTCAAGGACCCGTTTATCGACACTGTCTAGGAATACATAAAGATTAAGTTAAGACCTACTTACGACATGTCTGAGCATGTAGGATGTCATAATTGCTGTCATAAAAGAAAATAGAAAAGTAAAAATTAAATTAGATAAAAATAAACCAGTTAATTTAGCCAAATTACCATGAATACTACTATTCATAAGATGAATAATTAGACATATTATTATTATTATTATTATTATTATTATTATTATTATTATTATTATTAAATAATATTTATGTTATAATTGTACATTTAAACTTTATAAAACCAAAAATATAACAACAATTTATATAAAATTAAACGAAATACTTGTAAAATTGTAAATAACTACAACTAAATATAGTATGTTAGAATCAACATACAATTTTGAGTGAGTTAAATCGTCTTATGATGATCTTAGGTTGGACAATGTTAGCTTTGTTTTCCATCCTTAGATATGTAAACAGCAAAGTCCTATGACCATCCAAAATGAAGTCTTTAGATTTTTGTAGGATATATCTTAGGATATTTGCATTGAAGTGGTCCCTGGTTTTCGAACGTATCTAAATAGTAAGACCTTAAACTGGTATTGATATGATAAAATAATATTGTACTTATATAACGTAATTGTTTAATAAAAAAAAAAAAAAAAAAGAAAACAATTTATACCGGATTACACTTCACATTTAATTTGTTCTCATTTATTCATGTCCATCAAACTTAGTTCGTTTACACTTAGGAAGTTCAGATAACCCTGAATAAGAGATTTAAAGAAAATATCTAATCAACGCAATTCAGATAGCACAATACTTCATCAGTCTCTATTATTGATAAAAGATTGAAAAGGTAAAATACTCAATACATCCTATACTGATTGTATTTGTCCTTAATCAGAAAGCATGGGATTGCGTAGAAAAGATACACAAAATTTCAGTACATTTGAGGATGAAAAACCATTAAAACTTATTGTTGGTCAATTTCAAATGCTGAACACTTGTACAATATACGAACACACATGGATAATACAGATCTGTTTTCCCAGTCTTGTTGTTAAATGTAAAGCTAAAGCTGTCCACATAGCGGGACTTATAGCCGCTGTACATGTATTTTAGTTGCTGATGTGAAATTCAGTAAGGAGGCACTAACATTTTGAAATTTTGGCTCTCAGCAATATCAATGTTATTTGTCAATCAACAATGTTTTTGGGAACAAATGTCAAAGCCACAATGATCTTATCTTGCTGACAAATCATTTTAATAATGCACCTGCAGACTTAGATTGACTTAGTTTGGTTGAACAAAGTTCTACAGATAACTGTTATGTCCCAAACACAAATATCCATCATAGTAATGAAAGATTAAGTTAACCTGAGACAGCGATATGACAGCAAGAGACGGATTTATAAATGCTTTTCAAAACTTGTTTCCGAATCCCATATTTGACTGCTATGTATAATTGTACTATTCAACTGTTCTTATTATCATTAATCAATACTGTTACAATTAAATCTGGGACAGTGATGAAACAGCACAACATAACAACATATCGTTCAACTCGGTTGGAAATAGCTAGACTCAACAGATTTAAACGAAGGATATAAAACAACTAACAAAAGACAAAAGACACAAAGCACTTATCTAAGAGTACTCCCAGTTTCTACAAATATAGGTCAAAAACTAGTAAAACTAAGAAATAAATCATGTTCACCCGGATTGAGTATCAATCAGTACACATTTGATGGATTTAGTGTAAAGACGTCATAAAAGACTGAGAAACGCCTGACAGTTTGCAATGCCAAACTATAAATACACAATATCGAAAGGATAGAGGAACATACATTTTGGTGAAAGTATATCAATACATATAAAATTATGATTTGATTTAACAAAACAAAATTAACAGTTACTTACTACGGTGTTAAAATGATATCCGTATCCGTTTTCTATAATAATTTTACATGTACACCCAAACCTTTAAACCCAATCTTTGCTATGCATGGAAGAATTATATAAATGTTTTTAATAATTTATGGTAGCGAAATCCCTGACTTAAAATTTTACAATTTAAACATGTTAAACATAGATTACGTTTATTGAAATCCTAAATGTCACTACAGATACGGGCATAGCGATTGCGTTGTGGAATATACACACCGTACGAAGAGGCCAAATGAACATCCCCGTCCAAAGAAGGAAAACAAACAATTGGGAACGAAAAATCGTCTCAGTATCGTACATTCTTGTTTTGATTTTCCCGTGTGAAACTAAAATATACAAATCATAAAAAGGATATTTATTGCTGTAAATATTAGATTTGAAGTAAGTTCCTTCTAGTATATCTATGCGGTATAATTAGAAAAATCTTGACTATTTAAAGCAAAAATATCGTAAATGTTACTAACATTATCAATTATAATAAATGGAACTTATGTAGATCTTTACTGAGTTTGGCCATATACTATGATTCACATTAATACAGGAACAAATCTGCTTTTAAAGGGGACAAATTGGTGTCAATAGGAATACCTTTAGCATCGATAAACTTTATTGCCGAAACGTACATACATGTTGTCGAAGAAAACATTTAAAGCTTTAATTATCTCATCACAGTTACAGTAAGTATATCGAATATATTAGGCTTTTTCATTTCAGAAGAAGACTTTAAAAGGAGTTGTAGCAAATACATCTGAACTCAGTTTTATCAGTACAGTTTACAACATTTCTGTTACAGATAATTTTCTAAAAGTTCTGAACAGAGAAGATTTTGGAGAACCGCCACAAGAAGCGCATAGGACTTAAATTTTAGAATCCTTAAATAAGATTATCAATAATATTTTGAAATAAGACTAAGTAACAAACAAACCTGCAATGAAGATACAGACACAAATTTTATTTTACTAATTTACTTAGTTCTCTTTGATGGAAATAGGAGAGAAACATATTGCATACGAAATTACAAAACAGATATAGTCCCTAAAATCTGATTTAGTAAATTTAGTAAGTGACTAGGTGTCCATTATATTATGTCACTGTACATACATTTTAGAAATTAGCTTTCTGAAAATATCTAACACTTAGTTGCTATTTCCATAGAACATATTTTATTTGGAACAGACGAATTTCGAAATTAGAATTAGAAAAAAAAAACACAATCCTTTTCAGAAATATACATAGTTACATACGCCATACAAAACAATTCTTTGATACATATTGCTGTATCTTAAAATGTACTCGTATCCAACTTTTATTGTTTAAACATAATAAATATATTGTTCGTTTTGCATATTGTACTAAGTTAAATAATTGTTGCCATCTTGAATATTTGTATATTGTAATCATTTGGAGAGTATTGTTAAGTTGTTATAACTTGTATCCAATCCTATTGTTTATTTACATGTAGACAATAAAATATGTTTAAACTAAAACTTAGTTCACTATGCATTTATAAAAATGTGTTTATGGAGAAAGACCGATTTCGTTTATCTTCAATGATTCTTTGGTAAAGGAAGTAGTTGTATTAAATCAGAAAATATGGATTACAGAATATATAAAATTAAATGTAATATATCAACAATTTGGTGAATTCAAAATTTTATCATTATTATCAATCGTTATCACTTATTTTAAACACATAGTTGAAGGGTGTTTACAACGTGATATACATCCGATCTGGTACATGTAAGTTTCAGTACACTGATAAATCTTATCGGAAGTTTGATAATGATTTGCACAGTAAACAATCTATGCACTTAAATTGCAAATACCTGATATACATCCGATCTGGTACATGTAAGTTCCAGTGCACTGATAAATCTTATCGGAAGTTTGATAATGATGTGCAAAGTAAACACTTTATGCACTTAAATTGCAAATACCTGATATACATCCGATCTGGTACATGTAAGTTCCAGTGCACTGATAAATCTTATCGGAAGTTTGATAATGATTTGCATAGTAAACAAGTCATGCATTTAAAATGCAGACTGATGTTTGAATATGTTTTTGATATACATGAAAGACATATTAAAAGAAACGAATAGAAAGAAAAGACACTAAAACAAAAATGTTTATAGTTAATATGTTACATTGTCATTAATATTTCAAAATTTTAAAATCAAACCTATAAAAGAAATCTGAATATAAATATCATTAAATTAACACTTTTGTTAATCGTCAAATTACAATTGTTTCAATCATAAAAATGGAATAGGAGGTTGCGAGAGTTGTTTCATGAGGATCGAAACGTTTGAACAAATAAAAGGTCAAATTATTTTTATTATGTGTATTTGTTTATGGTATAGTATATATATTTATTACATGTACAAGTAAAAAGTTAAAAATCTAAATTTATGACATGAAAGGTATCTATCAAATTCAACTGAATATTCAGATTTTATTTCAATATAAAACTATTTTACACATGTATCCAACGAGTGTGTTGAGGTCAATCATTTATTATCTGTTGAATTTAAATGTTGTTCAGAAAATAGACTAACTTCAATGTCGGGACACTATAGTTTTTTGGCCTTGAATAAGTCAGTGTTTGAACTAGTTTCGTCCATTGCATTGCCGTTTTTCAACCTTTTTATACTGCAACTATAATATTTCAAGTTGTCTGTATGCTCTTATTATAGAAAGAAAAAATATTTTATGCAATTTCATTATTGTTTTTTTCATAATTAAATCCATTTAGGAATGCATTATAAGTTTCGTATCTGTGATTACTTTTTAATTGATAATCACATCATACTATTAAGAAACTTTGATAAATGCGATATTTTAAACTTCTGCATTCTTCCTTTTCTAACACCCCTTTAATACATTGCAGACTGTGCTTTAAATTTTTCCTCAGCAATCCATATTTCTCAACATAATTTGAAAACTTGATCTCAAATACACTTTTGGTAAAATGCCTGAAAATACCCTTTTATGTCAACTACTGGACCAATGTACTGAAATGTGCATAAGGAAAATCATGTTATAGAAAACAATATTATGATAAATAATGTATGATATGATTTCCATTTACACAAAATGTGATTCTGTAATTAACGCCATCAGGTACAGTCGAGACAAAAAGTTTTAAAAGCAAAGCATTTTATCATTAAAGAGCACAAAAACAAAAGAGCATTGGAAAGAATTGCAAAAATCGCGCGATGACAACTTTGTTTGATGTTGAAGCACTCGTTAAACACAATAAAAAATACAAGACTTGGAATTTACAGATACGGTCATGATACTTTGTGCTGAGTACTGATTCATATGATAAAATTTTTACACCTCCCTATAAAGGTTATATGTAAAGTTTTGTATAATTTTTCCCAATGCGTAAGATTGATTAATTGACGCCACTTTCAGCACTATTGTGGTATTTCGTGGTGGTAAGATTTTATTGGTGGAGGAAGCCGGAGTGCCCGGAGAGAACAACCGACCTTCGGTAGGAAAACTGCCAATTCTAGTCAACTAAAATTGAGTTGATCGAGCGCACCTGCCAGTGCGGAATTCAATTCACAACCTCAGTGTTGACTGGCTAGTGATACAGTAGTTCGACTATTTAGACCACTTGGCCAACGACCCCCCAAAAAAAAAAAAATTTAACTGATATCATTATTTGTGCATATTTATTCTCCTAACTCATTCACCAAATCCCGCCTGTAGTCGTGATTGCAACAGCCATTCTTGTTTAGCCCATATGATCTGCCATACAATTTAGAAATGTCCTAGATGAACTGTGTTAACAGCAGATAGTTCAATCTTGCAATTCATGGCCAAAACTCTTTCCAGATGTATTCTTATGAAAATATAATAACCTAAATGCCCTTCTCGGAGATACATATCGGTGGGGTTAGAGTCATTTGATGGCCACTACGTTAATGGTATCGGGCATAGATATTTACTATTGCCCTAAATGTATTCATACTCTTGTATTTTGTGTGAGATTAGAAAAAAAAAAAAACCCGAAAAAATAACCAAGAATGTGGAAAACTTAAATTAATTAAATGAAGCTATATGACTTGTGATTCGAATAAGAATCTTTCCGATGAAAAATTATAATATATGATTTTTCTTCTTATTTATATTTTAGAAAATATATATAGTCAGGAAAACTTCACATTCGTTTTCTTTCAATCGGATAAAAAGATAAAGTTTGTAGTACCGAATTTTAAATGTTTGATTCTATTTCAATGTGAAAACATAGGCGATTTGGCATTGAAGAGTTTCACACTAAATTCCATGCATGTATTGAAATGCATTTGAAACTACTGAAACAATGCCATAAACATAAAATAAATGTTCAACGCAGTAAACATAGTTATAAAATAGTTTGGCAAATTTTGTTACATTCCGAATAATAATATAAAATACCTTGCATTGACAAACATCATATGCATCAAAATTGGGAACATCCAAGTTTTGCTATGGGAGAACCCAGTATTTAATATGATCATAAATGAAATAAGGCATCAAACAACGTCACACGGTGTAAATGCTTTTTCTTCAACTTCTGTAAATTTCGATGTAAGTCACAGAATATAAAAATAATCATTAAAGCATACAAATTCAAATGGTCATCGCTGCGATGAAATTCTGCATGACACTTTCTATTAAACAGAATAACAGTTCTCGTTGACTATATTTTCATACAGATAGACAGACGGAGAGGACAAATCAATAGAAATACCACACAGATGTATATGTCTGCATTTTAGCATATATTAAATGTGCATGTATCATGGTTTTTCGCATATTTTTCTGTTTCCAATCTATATTTATCTAATCATATTAATGTTAAAAGTCAATTTTTGTCTGTAACGGTTTATTTACTGTAGAAAGTTCATAGCATAAATCTGATTAAACAAATTTCAGAAAATGTAAAATTCAACGTAGATCGAACAGTTTGTGTACTTTTTCACCGTCAGTCAAAGGGATTATGGTCCGGTAATTATTGATCAGCCGAGTTTACAACACCAATGCATGCATTACCTTGAAACAAATAATGATCCACAACCCGCAAGACACATTCAACAAAGCAGACCCAAACCCAACCAGCATCGTCATCCAATGTATAGTCTTAACAATTAAAAGCAATCAATTACATAAATGCATGTAAAATAGAAAATTGTAATCACAAGTCGGCACAATTTTTATATTAATACAGTTATTTGCTGTGATTATAGAAATTAATAAATTCCAGTTTAATTGTCGAGTCGTTTTTGTTTTGTGTTTTCCCTTTTATTTAATTGTTGTTCGACATCTTTTCATATCGCTATCGCATTACAATCACAATGGAAAATTCATTAACGATTTTTAGTAGCTGTTTCTGTATGGCTTTTATCTTTTTTCGGCGGGAGTACTTTTTTGGGGTAAAAAGTTTCTTATATTTTATACTTATATTACATTGTCATTCTTATTTCGAAATATTTAATCAAAACACATAAATTGTAATTAAACAAAGATGAATTTAATGCGTAATTTATAAGGTATGTTTTATGTTTGTCTTGAAAAGCATTACTACGGACAGTTTTCTATACAGATTTCTGTATTGTAATTTAAGAATACATAATTTATTACATGCTAGTAAAACACAACAATTCATGTGAACCCCGGTCAATATATATACCGTATTATATAGATATAGGAAGATGTGGTGTGAGTGCCAATGAAACAACTCTCCATCCAAATAACAATTTATAAAAGTAAACCATTATAGGTCAATGTACAGCCTTCAACATGGAGCCTTGGCTCACACCGAACAACAAGCTATAAAGGGCCCCAAAATTACTAGTGTAAAACCGTTCAAACGGGAAAACCAACGGTCTAGTCATAAACATTAATAATATCTAATTAAAAGTAAAACTGTTTTCCTGGCATCAAATTTATATATTCAACTTAATTGAATATTTGGATTGTATTTTGATATACAATTAATTTACTGAATTTTATATGTTTTAGTTTAATTATGTATCAATTTGTTGAATTTAAGCTTGTTCAGAAAATAGAAAATAGTTAAGACTTACTTACGACATGTCATAATCGCTGTCCAAAATGTTGGTGTGAAACGCTGTCCATATAGTTGGTGTAAAAGAAAATTGGAAATAAAAATCAAAAATTAAAATAGATAAAAATACATCAGTTAATTTAACCAAATTACCATTATTACTACTATTCATCAGATCAATAATAACTATTTTTATTATGATTATAAAAAAAAAATATGTAATAATTATTCATTTAA
This sequence comes from Mytilus coruscus, assembly GCA_017311375.1. Taxonomy (NCBI): domain Eukaryota; kingdom Metazoa; phylum Mollusca; class Bivalvia; order Mytilida; family Mytilidae; genus Mytilus; species Mytilus coruscus. Next base: position 46,560,389 of record CM029598.1, read on the forward strand.
ACTTGATTACACTAAACAAATATAACAACAATTTATATAAGAATTAAACGAATTATTTGTAAAATTGTAAATAGCTACAAATAAATATAATTCGGTTAAAGTCATTATACAATGTGATGTGAGTGGAACTCGAAGTATCAGGGTTTCATGCTTTACACCATTCAAAGGTTAATCTCGTGCATCTGTTCTACAAATACGGAGTACTTCAAACTATTTTAGTACGTAATGGACGTGATAATCAATGCTACAAATAATGTCAATGTCATACAAAACGTCCTGTAGATTATGATGGTCCATAAGTCTATTTCTATTAAAATTATTTGCCCTTCTGCTTAAATAAACATAGTTCAATAAATAAAGGCGGCTGCCGTATTTGTTTACATATTAGCCATTCATAATAAAATATATCCTAAAGTTAGGACCATCCTTGGACCATCTTTGGACAGCTAAATTGAGCCCTAAACTTAGGACAATTCATGATCTATGTAACGACATGTTTGATAAACTAACTAACTTAAGACAAAGATATGTCGTAAATGATATAAAGACATGTCCTAGACCTAAGACCGCTTTGATAGACAGGCCCTTAACTTTTTGAAAATATTGACATTATACGTGTACGCAAGTATAGATTAGCACGTCCGTAATAAAAAGTTGAAGTACTCTGTATTTATATGAAAGATGCACGAGATTTGCCATTGAACTCTGCAATAACATTAGCGGTACCAATTGTATTGCACAAGCTGCGCATGTCGACAATTAATGTCTCTTTAGTGATACTCAAGGCCAATATGTAAAGTATGAAAACATAACATAACACTTCGAATTAAACTCACTAAAAACATATATAATGATTTTTACCGATTATATTTAGTTGTGACTATGAACAATATTTTAGATGTAAGTCAAGATATGAGGCAGACTTAACTGTATCTATTTCATCCTTTATATCAAATCCGATGGAATAGATGTGTTCAACATAGTGACCAAATTTGAATTATTTAGTGAGAAGAAATCAGGTATATAACATAACACGATGTTAAATGATAATGCTAGCTTCTTTTGATTCTTCAAACGAAACTCCTGTATGAAGATTGCCTCATATGAATAAGGGAACAAATTGACAAGAAGAGGACGAAAGTGGGAAAGGAGCTTGTTTTTGAGGAACATACAGTTTCTTGTTCTAAGTTATTTTTGTCAATTATAATCAACATTTGTATGATTATATGTCGTAATATTGTTATGCTTGTAACATTTTATTGTTTGAAAAATAGAAATAACATGATACTTCCCATGTATGCTATAAAATATCGTACATTTAATTTATCTACCTTCCTGTATATATATATATATATATATATATATATACTTCATGCATTATCATTAAATGTTCTTGGGATGATCAAGGGATGACAATGATCGAATGAAAGCTTTGTTTTACATTCTTAGATATACCAGAATAAAGTACTATGATCATCCAAAATAACATCTCCATGCCTTATATATCATGTACTGTAGTACGACGCTAGATTAAAACTGACGCGGAAAGGTAACAACCGGCCACCGAAAGCTTCATTTTATGAAGCCCAGGTGGTCGTGTGGTCTAGCGGGACGGCTACAGTGCAGGCGATTTGGTGTCACGATATCTCAGTAGCATGGGTTCGAATCCCGGCGAGGAAGAACAAAAATTTGCGAAAGCAAATTTACAGATCTAACATTGTTGTGATGATGTTTAGACGAGTTGTATATACATAATGTACACAGCCATGTATCACCATCACTGCTGGTGATCCGATGGATAAATCTGTTGTAGAGTTGTCACTGGCTCATACGTACTTATATATATATATATTACTTCATGCATTATCATTAAATGTTCTTGGGATGATCAAAGGAGGACAATGATCGAATGAAAGCTTTGTTTTACATTCTTAGATATACCAGAATAAAGTACTATGATCATCCAAAATGAAGTCTTTAGACTTTTAAGGATGTATCTAAGGATATGTCTTGCATTGAAATGGCCCATGGTTTTCGAACGTATATGAGGAGCATGACCTTAAACTCTTACTAACATGATAAAATAACATAGTACTAATATAACATCCTTTTTAAAAGCAAAATAGAAAACAATTTATACCGGATTACATTTCACATTTAATTTGTTCTCATTTATTCCTGTCCTTCAAACTTAGTTCGATTACACCTAGGAAGTTCATATGACCTCGAATAAGCAATTTACAGAAAATATATAATAAAATTCAAATAGCACAATAACTTTATCAGTCTCTATTATTGATAAAAAGACTGAAGAAAGTAAAATACGCAATACATTTTATCGATGATTTTTGTTGGCCTCCAGAAGGCATATGTGCATTAGATAAACGAAGTTAAAAAAGACATGTTAGTAAATTAAGTACATTTGAGGTTTTAAATATATAAAGAGTAGTATAGTGCCGTAAGGAACCAACCGAAGATATGGGACTGTCATATTGGACTGAATTATTGCAAATTCTAGTATATGCTACTGTATTTTTTGTTTGTTATAATTCTATAGTTTTCTCTGATATTCTAATTTCCCTTCTTTCTTATTTTTTTCTTCATTCTGCATTTCTAAGTATATGTACATAATTCATATTTATTTCAAAATCGCAAAAGCTTTAAAGATTTTATTTCTCATTCTTGGGCATGTTTGAAATACACTAATAATTTAGAAAAAAACCTTTAGAATGAATTCTAATGTTGTTGATCTTCCGTTAATGACCCTCAAATTCCATGAAATTGTAGTCCCGTAAAGTTAGTCAAGATTGGATGAGAAAATTTATAAAACTTTCTTAAAAATACAAAAACAACAAAATCAAATGTAACAGTTGTAATGGTGTCATTACGAAATCATAATTGGATACCGTATGACGAGAATCTAATAAATATAAAAACAATTGGGACAAAAGTTATAGCTGTAACTTGGTTTCAACCATTATTGGCAATATGCATTGCTAGTTATAGGATGAGTATCCTACCCATAGATATACATCTTTTTAGAATAAATCTAGTTTGGTGGAAGTATGCGACCAACTTTGTTCATTAAAAAATGGATATAATAAGTTTATTAAAACAGGAAACAGATACGGATTAGAAAATAATGTCTTATTATTCTTCAACGGCATATTATAATTGCTAATATTGTCAATTTGTTATTAATATATGATTCCAATTGTTCATTATGTTAGAATGCTATAATTCATGCCATTATTTAATACTATTCAATTACAATTTTAAACATTTTCAAAAAGCGTTATTGTATTAGTCTCGCGTCTTAAACTAGGTTGCGTGCAATTTCAAAGTGCATTCAATAAAGTTAGAATACATCTGTATACATGTTTATCTGATGATGTATTAATGTCTTACTGATGTCTACTTTTGCATTATATTAAAAGGAAATTAATAGGTCAGTGACGATGGTTCATCACTTGACTTTTATGATTTAAATATAACGAATATGTCTGTCAACTTAACTTTATATAAATACATTGGTTCAGTCAATCATAATGACTTTAACTGCATCTTTTAAAAAGGGATGTTCACAATTAAAGCTTTGTCTAGATCTTATCTATTTATCTGTGTATATATAAAGTACAAAGCAACGCACAAATAAATAAAGCAGGAAAATTGCAAGCTTACGTTTGAATTTACCGCATCATTACTATACCAAGATGAAATAATACTTATAATACCTTCACAGGTTGCTGTGCCCAAGACCAATATCCCTGTAGTATATATAAAAAAATTTAACTTGTAGAATTCCGATATGGAATATATCAAAATATAACAAATAAGACATAAATTTAAAGTCATCAATACAAATTTAAAAAAAAGTATCTGATTGTTATTTTTATTGAGATGCATAAATCATTATCTTCATAAGTGTTATTCAATATTTAAACACAATTTCTGTTAACGACCGAATCTGAATTAAAATTAAAAAAAAAACAACATTTTTCTTCTTAAATAAAACTAAGTTACAAAAATGCTATATAAAGATACAGATAAAGGTTTTTTTTTTTATTTTCAATTTTCTAAGTTCACTATATATATATATTTGTATTTATGGAGAAAGATAGATTTCTTTTATCTTCAATGATACTTTGGTAAAGGAAGTAGCTGTATTAAATCAGAAAATATGGTTTACAGAAAATATAAAATTCAATGTTATATATCAACAGTTCGCGGAATTCAAAATTGTATTATTATTATCAATCGTTTCCTTATATAACCTCGAAGGATGTTTACAGCGCGATAAACATGTGATCTTGGACATATAAGTTCCATTTACTGATAATTATTATCGGATGTTTGATAATAATTTGTAAAAAAAAAACGGAAAGTCCGTAATCAAATGGCGAAATCAAAAGCTAAAACACATCAAACAAATGGATAACAACTGTCATATTCCTGACTTGGTACAGGCATTTTCTTAAAAAATAGGAGTACAGCAGTCAACATTGTGTTATAATCTTAATCACTATAAAACAAACAAATATGTAACAAAGAAACACACAAAGGAATATAGACAAAGCACAGTAGCAGAAATGAAAGACAAGAATACAAAATTTACAATAGCGCAATAACACAATGACGGGATGTATAAGTACAGAGCCACGTCATATGTAACAAAGAAACACAAAAGGCATATAGACAAAGCACATTAGCTAAAATGAAAGACAAGAATAAAATTTATTTACTATAGAACAATAACACAATGACGGGATGTATAAGTACACAACCACGTCAAATGGATATCACTAAACAGTAAAAGTAATATTCTTAAAGACAAATAAAAGAATACTAGAACACATAAACAAATGGATAACATGTGGACATTTTCATTCTGTATTAAATATCTAGTGTTTGTTTAATTATTTTAAATCCCTAATTCTGTATTAAATATCTAATGTTTGTTTAATTATCTTAAATCCCTAATTTAGCAGTAAACAATCATTAACAGGTTTTATAAAGCTGCCAAAGTCAAGGTATTTAACTTTATCCCATTGTCAGTTAATTAGAGTTTAAACAATCAGGTAACAATTTTAACGGAAATGCGGATAGGCATGAAATTTTGAAATTTTATTTTGTAAAGGCTTCTATTTAGGGCATGTTCGAGACAATGGCGTCATTTATCAAGACAAAAAGGAATGGCGTCATTTATAAATGGCATGGCGTCTATCCATGCTAAACATGCTTGAGGAAACACTAGATGGACATAATATTTTGGGGTCCCATTTTCTCGATCAAAATTCGAAATCGGTATCACAATATTGCAGTCAATATTGACTTCCTCCAGAAATGGGTTCAATCTGTCAGGCATGCGTTTTTTTATGTAAGTTTTGCAGCATTTGTTTGGCAATGTTTAAATTCCTTGTTCATTGGTATATTACACACTTTTAATAGGTGTTCAATAACTTTGATAACCTTTGTTTTCAAGCATATTATATGATCTGAGCATTTATATTAAGGACATGAACCTGCATTTAACTCTGTTTTTGCTAAAAAAAAACCAAAACAATTCATTGCATACATGTAAATTTATCAGTATCATTGATAAATTTGGTATTATTAATTTCAATTTTAAATACTTCTTTGCTTATGATTTATGGTTTAACCCAGTTAAATTCACTGGAACATTAAGGAACATATACATTTTTAAAATTACCCACGAATGATAAAAATATACATCATAGTTGTGATATTATTTACAACATAAAACTCCTCGCTACCTTTTCAGAATAAAAATACATGCCAACGCCGTATCCTGAGGTGTATAACTAACTTACACCCGATGCTAAACCGTATATTTGTTTACACTGAATATCAAATGAAATAGAACGGATAGCATTTTATTGACAATATCAAACCATGATTAATAAGAAGTTTTAGATGAAACCAAACTAGTAACCTTACTTTGACGATCTTCGTTCAAACATTGACAAGTGAGTAGATTTTGCACATGTCAAAGTTGCCGTTTTGCATATTCCCGTTAAATCCATGTGTTAATACGGATCAGCAGGTCAAGGTTGACCGTATCGCGCATTCTTATTACAAAAATGAAAATAAATACATCATGCTCCTTGTATGCAGTTGTCAATATGGACGGGTATAAGACGGACGACATTTTGAGTCAGGCGTTTGATATGGTAGAAGAGACTAAAGATAAAGGCAATATTATAACCCAAAGTACTTACATGTATCAGTTTAATGAAGGTAATAATAAATGTATTTTATATGTTACGGTTTAATTAGAAAATAAAAGTCCGAATATGAACATTAAACAAACATTCATATTCGGACATACTGATAGATAGGTGTGTCTGGATTAGAAACCCGACTACGGGACACGCTTAACATAAAAAAAAAAACAGATTGCATATTTATGGAACCCCATTTTGGGGGCCATCCAAGGAGGGGTCACGGAGTTGGAATCATACTTATTTTACGATCAATGCTTTAGAATAGAGACATATGACTGTACTCCCCTTTTATCCTGGGTTGGCACCCACTTTTAAAAATTGCTGGATACGCCCTGGGTGCCATCATTAATCTTCAACAATCCAAACATTAATATTTATTTTATGATTACGACTTAATACAAATGAAAACTATATGTTTTAAAGGAAAATTCAAACAAAAGTTCTTTACATGTATATTCTTGAAGACATTGCCATATGGGAACAAAATTTTAACTTCAAGCAAAGGAGTATTTAAAGATTTTTTTAAGTCAAAATAGATGCTTAATACTTTTTTTTGCTTTTGGAATTTCCTGAAATATGTTTTTGTATTATGTCTTAAAAGAACTCGAAGTGAACACTATTAGTAATTTGTTATGTTCATGCTATTAAAAAAACAATTTCTATTGTTATGAAAACAATGGGCTGTGTTTTCGGGATGTAGAAGCAGGGTTTCCAGAAACCCCGCTCTTCACACCCTGTAGTCAAAATCCATTGTTATTCGTAACAATAGATCTTTCAATTACAATTGTTTCAGAAATAGAAACTATGAAGTATAACAATAGAACTGGGGTGTAATAAGATGATAAACTACAGTATGAGATCAATATCAGGAAAAATATTACGCACGTGTATTCTATTCTGACATTGATCTAATATTGTATATTTACACAATACATTTTTCTGTAAAAGTTGCGCTAAATTGCACCATACTTAACGCCATCAGACTTCGCAAGAGACAAAACATTTGAAAGTAAAGCATCTAATAATTGGAGAGCACAAACACGAAAGGGAATTAAAAAAACAAAATCGAGCGAGGTCAACTTTGTATGATGTTATAGCCTTTGTTAAGAACAATTATAAATTCAAGACTTGGAAGTTTCAGAGCGTCTTTTTATACTGATGATTGATTCATAGGATGACATTATTCTGAGAGAGCTTGTTGAAGATTAAAAGCAAGATTTAATAAAAACGTTAACATTGAGTGAGAGGGTAGTGGAATTAGCGAAAGATTTCCGGTACGTACGTTCACTAGATATGAAGATGTTTGCACGTGCTTTTCTAGTATGCATAGAAAGAGTTAAAAAGGAATAGAAATACTCAATGATACTTGTATTGAAAACTTAAATGGAAATAAATGAAGTCTAATGCAAGTTAGATATCCGAAGACACAATATAATCTATGATTTTCCCTCTTGTTTAAACTATGAAGGCACACACTTCAATTTGTCAATGGACTTCTCTCATGGGCCTTTCCACCACATAAAAGAAAGCTTTGAGTTGATTTCTTTTTCTTATGGACAGGCATACGATGAATATTAATCAATTTCAACCTATATTTACCTAATCATATTTAATGTTAAACTTCAAATTTTATTTATATCGGTATAGTAAGTCTGGGACGTTTGTATCATAATTCTGAATAAACGAATTACAGAACATGTTCAATTCAACGTACTACAAGGTCGAACAGTCCATGTACTTTGTCACCGTCAATCAAAACGATTAAGGACCGGTAATTATGTATCAGTCCAGTTTGCAACACGCATGCATTCAATCTCATGAAACATATAATGATCCACAACAAGCAAGATACATTTAACAAAGTAGACCCCCCACCCCTATCAGCATCGGCATCCAATGTACAGTTATCGCAATTGAAATCAAAGAATTGTTGTATATATGCATGTTGTAATCACTTGTCAGCGCATTTTCATGCACATCATACCGGCTACAATGTTACCAGGCCTTGCGGTCAGAAAACTTTCGAGCACGATTTTCGTACTCAGACTCAGAAATCAACCAATCGAAATCATGGATTTGGTGTTTCGAGCACAAATTTTGTACTCGAGTACTGAGTAAAGTTTTATGACCGAGAGCCCAGGTATAAAAGTTGATGACAGCTACATACACGGGATATATATGTAACTTATGATCTGAGAACTATTACGGCATAGTTGATTGATGCGTAGTAGAAGAATCTAACCGTCCTATATCATTCAAAATTCACTCGTTTCCTTTGATTTTTTTCTCTTGGTTGGTATGTTTTAGACGGACTCAAAACATCGGTTGCAGATGCAGCCGTTTGTATAAAAAAAAATTAAAATGTAGCTTTACGTGTCATACAAAGATAGTATGTTATATTACTATGTATTACTCAGTTGATAAACATTGAGAAGTGATTGAAATGTATATCACGTATGCAAAACATAAACCGATAAGATCAAATGCCTTTCAGAATGCTAAAACAATAAAATTTCCCCGGTCACTCGCATGCATAAGTAATTTTCAATTACTAAACGATAAGTGCCTCTTTTTGTTTGACGAACTGACGGACAGACAAACATATGATTGCAATGTAGCACCCACTTTTCAAATAGGTAAAGATTCATTAAAGATTTGATGAATAAATGTGTAAAACTATCTGACAAGCTCAAATCTAATAGCATCAATGATATTACTACAAAGTTAGTATGTTGCACCCTTGTGATGAACAAATAATAAATATTAAAAGAAAATAGAAATATTTGGACATCTTTAATTTTGCTTTAAACGATATTGGCAACATTCATGATTGTTAGGTATAAGATAACCAGTATCTTATCAATATGCATCTGTTTAAAATCAATTTATTTTGGTCGAAGTATGTGGTTTTGTGAAGTTGTTCATAATTAAATATATAAAACAACTTTTATTAAAACAGGAAACAGAGAGTGAACAGACAAAATGTCTTAACTATGACGAAATGCACATTTTAGATTGCCAATATGGTGAGTTTACACATGATTAGAACATTACGTAATGTTAGACTATCTGATTTATAGGGCTTAACTAAGGTTTTTCTTATCCTACTCCTTTTTACAGATTTGTTATTAGTTAGTTCACTTTATATTAACCATATTCCCTAATAATAACATATATGAAAAACTCATGATTCAATTTTCCTAGAAAAACGCATCATTAGTATACCTAGTTAAAATAATACTTGCAGTACCTTTACATGTTGTTCTGCCCAAGACCAATTTCCACCATAGTACAACAAAAACATGGATATGCATATTTTCGGAGAACCATCACAAGTAACGCTTGGGACTTCAGTTTTATAATCCCAATATAGAAAATATCAAAAATATCAAACAGAAATGGGGAATAAATCAGATAGTATCTTTTTGACCAAAAAAATGTTGTCATTTTTATTTTTATTGAGATCATCATCCTCACCAGTGTTATTTAATATTTAAACAAAATTTCTGCTAACGTCCGAATCTGAAAAAAAATCTTTATATTATTTTCCATTTTTTTCTACTTTGAATTCGACTTAGTAACAACTAAAGCTATAATAATGAAACAGATACACATTGGTCTTTTTATTGATGTTCTAAGTTTACTATATGTTTTCATAAAATGTGATTACGGAGAAAGACCGATTTTGTTTATCTATTTTAGCCGCCAAGGGTGATTGGGGAATAGAAATATGGTCAACATTGGTCTTCCTCCGACCGGCAGTAAAACCATAGCCAAAGTGGGGCGTCCGTTAGGCTGTGCGGGATGTACAAGTACGCAGCCACGTTCGGTCAGAATGGGGAATTTAATTCCGTTGCCTTATGTAAGGAGAGTGCCACACTCTTTGCACGTGAAGAACCCTTGCAACAACTCTTTGAGGGGTCCTTAGGTGGCCTGTAGCAAGGCTAAATTTCCGTTCATATCCAAAATACCCTCATTTTCCAGGGGCAGTCAAGATTTTTCCGACCTTCATCCCGGACGGCCTCTATTACAGGACCTACATATTGATTTATTGTTAATTTGTTCTCGTCCTGAACATGCATGAAATATTTGCCACTGGACATTAGGCATCCAACAATCAAGAAATCATTGTTTATATTTGATGACACTTTAGTAAAGGAAGTAGCTGTATTAAATTAGAAAATATGGTTTACAGAAAATATAAAATTCAATGTCATATATCAACGATTCGCTGAATTGACCATTTTATCAACATAATCAATTGTTATCACTTATTTTATTCACCTTGAAGGATGTTTACATATCAAAATCCGATATAGTACATATAAGTTCCACTTTTACCATATACTGATAAATATTATCGGAAGTTTGATAATGATTTGTAAACAATTTACACTTCAAAATTGAAGATACTTGATTTTGAATTAGTTCAAGAAATACACGAGAAACATGTTAAAAGAAAAGAATAGAAAGAAAGCAAAATAATAAAACTTTACTTTTCATATAAAAAAAAGATATGTGATACTGTATGATGACCAATGAGATTAAGATACAAGAAATTATTATATTAGCGTGTGTGTTACATTGTCATTATTAATTTAAAATATTTTATGAAACCTATAAATTTAATCTAAACAAAAATAAATCTTAAGATTAATATTTTGATAAACATTACATTTATACTCATACAAATTCATGCAAACCTCGGTCAATATGCATACCGTATTAAATATATAGTTAAACTTAATTCCAAGTTAAACATTTCTATTTTCATGGCGTTAAAAGTATATTTTAAATTTTGATGAATATTTTGATTTAGTTTTAAATAAAACTGTTTTACCGAAGATATCTAAGGAGAGTGTTGGGTTCGATTATGTATGGTGCATGACGTGTGATGAAATTTGTTTATCATCAGTTGAATAGAAATGTTGTGCATAAAATAGACTAACTTCAACTGCAGGACACTATAGCTTTCTTGCCTTGAAGGAGATCAGGATATGAACTAATTGCGTACATTGCATCGTCGCATTTCAACCTTTTAATACTGCAACTGGAATAATTTATGTTGTCTGTTTGGTCCTAATATAGAAAGAACAAATTTCTATGCAATTTCAATATTTTTGTTTTCATTATAAAATCTATTTAGGGATGCACAATAAACTTTGCATCTTTGATTAATTTTAATTGATAATTACACCATGCTATGGAGAAATAAAAATAAATGCGATTTTTATAGTTCTGCGTTCTCCTATTTTAACACTCCTTTTATACATGGTAGACTGTACTGTAATTTTCCTCAGCAATCCATATTTCTCAACACTTTGAAAACTTGATCTGAACACACACTTTTGAAAAAATGTACTAAAATTCCCTTTTTAGTGAACTGCTGAACCAATGTACTCAAATGTGTATATGCTATCATTTTATATAAAACAAAATGTTTTGATAAATAATGTATGATATGATTACCATTCACACAATACGTGATTCCGTAATTAATGCCATCAGGTACAAACGAGACAAAACGTGTTAAAAGTAAAGCATTTATTCATTGAAGAGCACAAACACAAAAGGGCATTTGGAAAGAATGGTGAAAATCGCGCGAGGTCAACTTTGTATGATGTTACAGCATTCGTTAAACACAATAATAATACAAGACATGGAAGTTACAAATACAATCATGGTACTTTGCGTATTTTTAGAACTGAGTACTGATTCATATGATAGAAACCTTACATGAGTTCCCTAAAATTATAATGTCAAGTTTTGTATAGACTTTCACACTGTGTAAGGGAAGATGGAAACGGACGAATGATGTCCGGTATGTACATAAATTACATGATAAGATGTAATTTGAAGAATATTAGTTTTCCTTAATGTTAAGCGCAAAGGGTGACGTGAGAGTCTGGGAAAGCAGAGATAAAAGACTGGCCAACAGTTTTAGTCATAAGATAGCTTGGCAGACAATTTTTCCCAATAAAATTCGAGGGTTTAAATCACCATTTTCACTGTTATTTTCTGTTTTTTTCATAGTTTCACGAGGTTAAAAATAAAAAACAAATGCGCACATAATTTTCCGGCAGACCTGCAGCCTGTGTTTAATATATGATAAACCATTGTTTCCCTCGATTGTAGAATTTTTTTATGCTGTAGCTCCAGGAAAAAAACGAAGATAAAGTGACAATAACATCTTCGAAACCAGTTTTCTGACATGTCATCACGATTCATTTTTAACACGTAATCTAGTCAATATAAAAATAAGAAGATGTGGTATGATTGTCAACGAGACAACTTTCCATAAGAGACCAAATGACACAGAAATTAACAACTATACATCTATTCCTGATAATACACAATTAGAGAATACATTTTACTTTATTACAGTTTATCAGTAGTGAAAATATATTTATTCTTCATTCATCCGTTAATATATATTGGTCCCTGATTCATTCATGGTTTTTTCGTTACATTTAGGAAAACCATTAGTTTTGGTCCTCGATCTTCTTAACAAAATATTTTCACTATCCTAATTGAATCCTCTTTTGACATTTTATGACTAAAAATAATAATAATATTTTTATACAATATAACATACAAAATAAGAAAAATTAAAGAATAGGGACAACAAAGAGAAAGCAGGGATTCGAACCTAAACCGGCTCTACTTCTAACTGGACTCTGTAACTCATAGATCTTAACATCGCGGCTACCAACTTATACTATACGATTGTCTATTATGTATATATAAAGGTACAAACCCTGTGTTTCAGTTGTACCAATGTGTATCATATGTTAATTTATATATATATAATAGACATCTAAAATTGCAATCTATTGTTGGTAGCCGAGAGGTTTCGTCGATGTGTTGATGTCAGTCACACATAACAGATTCCACGGAGGGGTTCGATTCCCATTGAAGGCATATACAAATTACAAAAGTTAGAGGTAAGTTTTTAAATTAATTCCATTAGTGAACAGAAATCAGTAAATTCGCCAATTCAAACATAATGAAATTAGGCACACAGAGGAAACAATTGAATATAATTTGGTGAGTTTATTTTAGCGACAGATTTAGGAAGCGTTGATTCTAGAAAAAGAATCCACGGTAAATTAATATGCTGACGTCACGGAAATGGTTTAAGCTTGTAACATTTTAATTATTGTTTGTGAAAATAGATATAACATGATACTTTCCATGTATACTATAAAATATCGTACATTTACTTTATTTAAAATTTGGACAAATGTTGATAGCTGTAACTTGGCTTCAACCATTATTAGCAATATGCATTGTTAGTTATAAGATGAGTATCTCATCTATAGATATACATCTTTTTAAAATAAATCTATTTTGGTAGAAGTATGCGGCCAACGTTGTTCATTAATAAATGGATATTAGAAGTTTATTAAAACAGGAAACAGATATTGAACAGAAAAAAAAATGTTTTAGTTATCTTAAAAGCATATTTTAATTGCTAATATGGTCAATTTGGTATTTTCACATGACTACAGCAGTTCGTTATGTTAGAAAATCTAATGTTTAGGTCCAAATTATGACTCCTGATCCTACTTCTTACTACAGATTTGGTTTGGTTTAGTTCACTTTATAGTAACCATCTTCCCTAATAATAGCTAATGTATAACATTTATAACACATAAGGAGAACTAGTGATTGCACCTTTCTAAAAAAAAGTCACGATGATTTAAACTTTAATTAATTCTAAAAGTCTATAATTCATGCCATTATGTAATACTTTTTAATTAAAATTTCAAAACATTTTCAGTTTACGTAATTGTATCATCCTTGCGTCTTTAACACGGTTGTGTGTAATTTCAAAGTGCTTTCAATAAAGTGCTCTTATTCAACAACATGTATAATTTTGAACTATATTAAACGGAAATTAATAGGCCAATGACGAAGGTTCAACACTTGACTTTTATGGTTTAAATATAACACATCTGTCTGTCAGCTTAACTTTAGATAAAAGAGGTAAATATGTTGGTTATGTCAATCATAATGACTCTCAACTGAATAATTTAAAACACAGGGAGGGGGTCGAAATGTAAACTTTGTGTAGATTTTTATTTATTCATTTTTATTTAAAGTGTAAAGCAACAGAGAAGTGAAGTGGAGAAATACCATGCTTGGAATTAACCACATTTATTAGTATAGCTGGTTAAAATAATACTTGAAGGACATCCACTTATGGTTATGCCGAAGACCAATATCACCATAAGTATAACAAAAACATGTATGTGCGTTTTTCGTATAACGATCACAATTAACTCTTAGGATTTAAGTTTTAGAAAATCAAGATAGAAAATATCAAAAAAAGCAAGTCCAACCCCACCACATTCTTCATATAGATATAAGAAGATGTGGTGTATGCCTGTCACTAGTCTGAAGCCTGTAGATCAGTTGTTGTAGTTGGTTTATGTCTGTCATATTTGTTTTTCGTATATTGTTTTGTTATAAATTAGGCCGTTAGTTTTCTCAATTGGATTGTTTTATTTTTTTTTTTTCTTATTCGTTTTTTTATAGCCGGCTATCATGACTATGGGGTATTGGTTTTATCTTTATTGGAGCCCATACGGTGGCCTATAATTGCTTACATCCACTTCATGAACTTTGGTGGATAGTTAATTCATTGGCAATCATACCACGTTTCCTTTTTAATGTTAAACAGAAAGGGCATACATCCCCCAAAAAAGTTATTTTTATTAAGATGCTCAAATCATCATCCTCATCAGCGTTATTCAATATTCAAGCAAAATTTTATTAACGTCCAAATCTGAAAAAAATCTATACAATTATCTACAATTTTGTTCTACTTGAAATAAGACTTCGCAACAAGAAAAGCTATGAAGATACAGACACATTTGTTTTTCGTGAAAAGCATATTTATTAAAATTGTGTTCATGGAGAAAAACGATTTCGTTTATCTTTAATGTGTCTTTGGTAAAAATATGGATTACAGAAAAAATGAAATTCAATAGCATAAATCAACGATTTGCGGAATTCAAAATCTTATCAATATTATTAATCGTTATCACTTATTTTAAACACCTTGAAGGAGGTTTACAACGCGATAAACATCCGATCTGGTACATGTAAGTTTCCACGTACTGATAAATATTATCGGAAGTTTGATAATAATTTGTATAAATTTGAATTACAGATACTTATTTTGAAATATGTTTAAGATATATATGAGAAACATATTGAAAAGAAAAGAATAGCAATACAACTAATAAAAATTTCATATAAAAATTAGGAGATGTGGTATGATTGCCAATGAGACAACTTTCAACCAGACGAAGATATAAACACTTATATAGTTTATATTTTATGTAGTCATTATCATTACAAATATTTCAATTAAACCTATGAATTTTTATTGTTTTAATTATAAAATGATATTGGAGGTTACGAGAGTTGTTTCATTCCGACCGAAACGTTTGAACAAATTAAAAGATCAAATTTATTTTCAATGGCTTGCGTACTTTTTTATGGTATAGTATACTTGAAAAGTATTGCTAGTACTGTAATAAATACTTTATTACATGATAGTAAAATCTCAATAATTCATGTAAACCTCTTTAAATATTTATACCTTATTCCAAGTGTATATATATTAATTCCATCTACACGTACTTACAAGTAAAACTTTCTATTTCCTGGCGTGAAAAGTATATATTAATTAAATTTAATTGAATATTTGGATTTGTTTTAATATAAAATTATTTTACCGAATGTATCCAACGTGTAATTATGTTCAATTATGCTTAATATGTAATATTTTAATATTGTTCACAAAGTAGATTAACTTCAATATCAGGATCCTATAACCTTTTAAGCTTGAAGAAAGTCAGATTATGAGCTAATTGCGTACATAGCATCGCCAAAGTTTAACCTTTTAATATTGCAACTGGAATAATTCATGTTGTCCTTATGTTTTAAATAAAGAAGAAATATTTAAATTAAGTTACTTTAAATTACTTTCCTTCACAATGGGATCCATTAAGGGTTGGTAGATAAGTTTTGCATCTGTGCTTACATTTTAATTGCTATATTATTGTTACCATACTTAGCTGCAGTATAATTTTTTTAAAACAAATACAAGACCAGTTTCTAAGCCAACAATTGTTATGGTAAATACTAAAGGACATGATGTCCATGCGCACAATACGTAATTCCGTAATTAACGCAATCAGGTATGGTCGTAACAAAACGTTTGGAAAGCAAAGAATTTATTAATTGATAGCACTAACTTAAGGGCATTAAGGAAAGTATAGCAAAAATCGCGCGAGGCCAACTTTGTTTGATGTTATAACCTTCGCTAAGCACAATTAAAAATATGATACTTGGAATTTAACGGAATAATCATGCTAATGTGATGTTTTATTTTTAATACTAAGGACTGGTTCATACATGTAGGATAAAATTCTTATACGATTTCCCTGTGAACATGGTGAAGGACTGAAGGTTACAGGTACGATTTTATAAAAAAAAACTTTCCAATTAAGTAAGAGGAAAATGGAATGGACGAAAGATGTCCAGCATGCACGTACACTATACATAAAAGTTATTAAGATATTACAGACAAAATACCCAAGATTATTGAAAACTTGAATGCAATTAAATGATTCTGTGAGCCTTGTGATTCGGATAAGATGCGCCAAATAGATCTATCCGATGACACATTATAATCTATGAGTTTTCTTTCTTGTTTATAAGAAAAATAGTCAGGAAACCTTCAAATTCACAAACATGCCACTTTTAAACGGATAAAAAGATGAAGTTAGGTGGTACAGAGCTTAAAATGCTTGAAAGAAATCTGTGAAGTTTGATTCTATTTCGATGTGAAACATAAGAAATTTTGCATTGAATAGTTCCGCCTACAAATAATATAAAAGGCAGTACTTATACATATCATAGTAATTAGTACTTTTGTGAATTTTTGGTGCATTCCAAATTTTAATATAAAATACTTTGCATTGACAAACGTCATATGCAACAGAATTGGTAACGTCCATCTTTTGTTATGGGAGATCCCAATACTTAATATGATCATAAATAAAATAAAGCTTCGAACAACTGCACACGGTATAATGCACACGGTATAAAAATATTTGTAAAACTTTGGCAATTTATATATAAGCCACAGAATGTAAAAATAATCATTAAGGCATACACATTCAAATGGTCTTTACTGCGATGAAATTATGTCATGACACCGGTAATTATTTATCAGCTGATTTTTCCACACCCATGCATGCATTCTCCAAACATGTAATGATCCACAATCCGCAAGACACATTCAACAAAGGAGACCCCAGCCCAACTAGCATCGTCATCCAATGTACAGTTTTAAAATTAAAATCAATTAATTATATATATGCATGTGGAATTGAAAGTTGTAATCAAAAGTCAGCGC
Source organism: Mytilus coruscus (assembly GCA_017311375.1). NCBI lineage: Eukaryota > Metazoa > Mollusca > Bivalvia > Mytilida > Mytilidae > Mytilus > Mytilus coruscus. Next base: position 46,578,071 of record CM029598.1, read on the forward strand.
AATGTTTTTGCACATTAAACTGCTTACAATATTACCAGTTGTAAAAGGGTGATAACAGCAACATATTAATACATTTTCTATGATTATGTTCATTAATAAAATTGAGTTTTATTGTCTTGTCGTTTTTTCCTTTTTATTCCGTAGTTGTTCGACATCTATAAATATCGTGTTTCAAAACCTATGGGCGATTTATTGACGATTTTTATTACTTCTTTTTTCTATGTTTTTTTTTTTTTTTTTTTTTTTAGGGAGGAAACATTTTTCTAACACCTTCGATTTGAAATATTATAATAAAATGAATAAGATAAAACAAATACTTGGTAGACGAACAATCAACTCATCCACAATTTCTTTGTTTCTATGGAAAGAATGTCGAGTAGACCTTTTCGTTATTTGGAAATCTGCGGTACTTGACTTGAGAATATGCGACACTATTGACGTGATACAACAATCATGTTTCCTTTGTTGCGTCAGATATTTCCTATTGTGACGTGCAAATTTTATAAATTAAATTATAATGTTTGAGATATCCAGTTATGGCGGACAAATAGCGATAAGGTGTATGTATTATGATTGATAAATTGCATCTTTAAATCACTGTTCAAACAGTATGTTAAATAGGTAAAATATATATTCTGAATTGAGTTTCACTTTCGGTATCCCAGACAAAAGCATATACTTAAACAAAACTCATATGCGTGCAAAATAATTTTGGTCGCTAAGATATTATAATGCTGCGCGACAAAATTAGTAAAAATTTAAACGATTTGTAAATTAAACAATGATAAAACGATGATTTTAATAAATGATTGTTTTACATGCTGAACATAATATCAATAATAAATAAAAACCAATTGTTCTCAACTATTGAAAGTCTTTCCATATTAAATGTCTAAATAATTAATAAGAAGCTTACTGCGGTTTACTCAAAGTAACTATTAGTATTTCCAATCATAGGTTTCTTCATACTGATTACAAAAATATATGTTCTATATAATTTTGTCTGAAATAAGGGAGATAATTTGTTACTTCCGATTACAAAATGTCATTTCCGGTCTCATATGATAGCTTTAGTCACAAGAATTCCAAAAATATGTTTTCTATATTTTTTGCTTTAAATAAGGGTGATAAATTTCAACTTCCGGTTTAGAAAATGTCATTTCCGGTTAGGTTACTTCACACTGATTCCTAAAATCTATGGTTCTAGGTCCTTTTGAATGAAATCAGTGCAGGAAATGGCTTCTTCCTGTTTACAAAAGGTCACTTCCGACTGACCTTTTCAATATCATATATATAAAACAATATATTGCAAAAGACCTCATAGATTTATCATGTATAAATATGAATTTATAGCAAATGTCAAAATCTAGAACATCAAATGTACCTTTGACCTTGACTTTAATTTCAAGGTCATAAAGCAAGGACCTCAAACCAAAAGACCTTAGGTCTTTCCTTTATATTGTTAATGATTTATATCACCATACAGCTAATTTTAAATGTAACAGGAAAAAACTATTGAATATCAACGTTCTTTTCAACCATAGTATATGTGTTGCAACATATCGTAACTAACAATTTAGTAAAAATATTTTGTCGATATCTTATACGGTTTCTGATGAGAAGCTATAATAGGCCAAAATCAAAATTCAAAACATGATCTTGACCTTTGACCTTGACCTCGTTTTTTTTGGTGGACCCTGGATCTCAAATCAAAAGACCCTAGGTCTCTATCACTTAAGGTTTACCAGTTACAAATACATATCACTTATATTAAATACAGAAGACAGTGTTGAGTTACTTGAATTTAATGAGGCCACTGGCGTATGTTGTTTTTGTTTGGATTATAATGTGTTTGTATCATAAATCAAAAGTGTCTACTTACACTGGCTTACAATTAGGAACGCCTCTTTTTGTTTAGAATAATTACGTGCATTTTGTTCTCAAGAGTGTCAAGCACGTTAAAACTTTCTTATATAGCATCTCTTTAGTTTCATACAAACATTTATTATACAAAAAATATTGTTATACAAAAAATATTTTCGACATTTTTATTTTAGGATTATTGTGCATTCCTGAACTGTGTAGTTATCATTGCCTGAGGTAGTATCATCGTAGACAAACATTTTGTTGACATTTATAGTTTTTATACCGAAGAAACATTAGCCTCTATTAAAAGTGTGACGTTATCATTGTCTAAGTACCATCCTAGCTGTTTGTTTGCTGACCAGGTTCAACACCAATATGCCAAGAGGGAATTCGAAGAAAGGGACTCCAGCTAGAGGACAGGAGGTTAAAAGAAGAAGAATGGCCGAACCCAAGGAGAAAGAAACAATTAGTGAAATCAATCACAGATCATCTGGTGAGTCAGTTATTGATTTTAGTAGTGTCCAAGGGCCCTCCCAAACGTCAACTGGGACAGAATCTAACACATTTAACGAAAACATTCAGTTTTCACAAAGCCTTCCCTGTCTTGAGGAAAGTTTGTTTGACCAAATCGGGTGTTACGTACCCATGAAGCTAAAAGATAAGATTTGGAAACAAGAATTTATCGACCTGAGTTTGTTGATTAAATCTCCTAGAGAACTGGCAAATTTTCCTGACCAAGAAGGTGACTTAGTTGTAAAAGGGGGTCACATGCGGATTGAATCTTTACCATGTCGCGCTATACCAAATATACACACATGGACAAGCGCTTTCATGATTTATATGAGTATTTTGCTAGAGAAACAGAGTTCTTTGGCACAGGAACTGCTAAAGTACATGAGAGATATTCGTTTTGCAGCAAATAAATCACACGGTTGGGGAACATACGATGAGCAATTCAGACTCCGAAAAGCACAAAGACCCCAGTCATCTTGGGCTGTCATAAACCAAGACTTATGGTCATTTTATATAACAACAGCTATGAGAGATCAAGGTCAAAGTAATGAAAGTAAAGTAGGTTTCAGTTCTCAAAGTGAGCCCTTCATTCCTTTCGTCAGTCATCAGGCCAGCGAAATGCTCAGCCACCAAGAACATGCAATGCGTACAACACAAAAAGAAAGCGGTGTAATTTTAACCCTTGCTGATTCAAACATGGATGCTCAGCATGCGGAGGTCAACATCCAGCTTAATTTTGTAAGAGACATTAAAATGTCAAAACAGAGAGACACATTTTACTTGGGTTTTCCCCAGTTAATGTTGAAAATTTAGAAATATATTTACATGATTATCCCCTTTTAGAAAGTGCCTCGTCTTTATTGTCCGGTTTCAAATTTGGTTTTTCTTTGCATTACTCAGGCCCTCGTTTACCTACAGATTCTAAAAACTTGAAAAGCGCTATCGAGAGACCAGATATACTTCTTCAAAAATTAAGAAGGAAATAGATGCAGGGCGTGTTGCCGGTCCTTTTAAGTTTAGGCCTATTCCTACTTTACGAATCTCCCCATTGGGTTTAGTTCCAAAGGGAAAGGAAGACGGTCAATTTAGAGTTATTCACCACTTATCTTATCCCGAAAATTCATCCGTCAATGATTTTATTGATCCAAAGAAATGTTCAGTAGTCTACTCAAATATTGATGACGCTGTTGATGTTATAAAATTATACGGTAATAAAACATTAGCCAGCAAGTCCGACGTCCGCTCGGCATTTAGATTACTCCCTATCTCGCCGATTGACTTTGATCTTCTTGGTTTCAAAATTAATCAAGAATTTTATTTTGATAAAGCCCTCCCTTTTGGAGCCTCAATTAGCTGTGCTTTATTTAACAAGTTTGCCTCTTTTCTACACTGGGCTGTTTCTGTAAGACAATCTGAGGGCGCCATTGTACACTACCTTGACGACTTTTTATTTTTGGGAAGGGGCGGAACCAGTCAATGTGGTGACCTGCTTCATACTTTCAAGGTTATTTGCAATGATCTGGGAGTTCCATTAGCGGATGAGAAAACGATCTCTCCCACGACACGGCTTACATTCTTGGGTGTAGAAATTGACACTTCCGACATGACTCTCCGCTTACCTTCAGATAAGCTTGATGAATTACTTCAGAAAATTTCTTTTGTTTTAAAAAACAAGAAGGTCACGCTAAGGGAAATGCAATCCCTTTTGGGTTCATTAAACTTTGCGTGTCGTGTTGTCGCGCCGGGGAGAGCTTTTTGCAGAAGATTGATTGATTCAACGATTGGTTTGAATAAACCACATTACAGAATAAGAATAACTTCGAACATAAAAGCTGATCTTTTGATGTGGAAATCATTTTTGGAAAATTTTAACGGTCTTACTCTTATGCCAGATAGATTATGGACCTCTAACGAAGCGCTCGAATTTTACACAGACAGTGCCGGGGGTCCACACTTGGTTTCGGCATATATTTTAAGGGTAGATGGGCTCACTGGTTATGGCCAAGAACGTGGCATAAGCGCGGTTTATTGTCTAACATTACATTTTTAGAACTTTTCCCAGTTATGGTATCTATCATTCTGTGAGGGTCTGAACTTAGGAATAAAAAGGTGTTGTTTCATATTGATAACGAAGGAGCAGTGCACATTCTTACCAAGAAAACATCAAAATCATCGGATGTCATGATTTTAGTCAGACGTTTAGTTCTAGAAACATTACATAATAACATATTAATTAAAGCAGATCACGTCCCAGGTAAGGTCAATATTATAGCTGATGCTATTTCTCGTTGCCAGTGGTCCCGCTTCCGGAACCTAGCACCAAATGCAACTCTGACACCAACTCCAATTCCGAACCAAGTATGGATTCTATAACAGAGGAATCAGCTAGACTCTTTTCCGATTCGTTAGCCGGAAATACATGGAAAAGCTATTCAAGAGCGAGATCGGTTCTTGCTTCATTCCAACTTCTATATACACTGGAAGAAGTATGGCCAGTTCCTGTCGAACAGTTAGTACAATTCATCGCTTATTTATCTTTGAAGCATTTATCTCCAGCTACAGTTCGATTATATATAAGTGGCATTTCCTTTTCTCACAAGGCACGTAATTTAGAGGATACTACTAAGAATTTTGTTGTATCGAAAATGCTTGAAGGTTTACACAGAAATCACCCACAGAGAGACAATAGGGCCCCGATAACATTATCATTACTGCGACAGATTACAGACGCTCTCCCTAGTATTTGTACATCTACTTACGAATCTTTTTAAATCTTCATTTATTTTGGCATTTTCGCTATGTTACGTGTAAGTGAGTTTACAACAAAAAATAAATCTGATTCTAGTACCGAAGCACTGCAATTGTCGGATGTGGTCTTGTCAGATCGTCAACTAAAAATTAACATTAAGAAAAGTAAAACGGATCAGAGAGGTCATTCAACGTTCATCGTGATAAATAAATACAGAGATAACGCGAGCATTTGCCCTGTATTAACCTTGAAGAAATATTTATCTGCACGTCCTACGGTTTCAGGTCGTAATCAGTTATTTATGCATTTCGACGGGTCACCGCTAACCCGTTATCAACTGTCAGCTATGCTAAGGAAGTCGGTAAATTTTTGTAACATTCCAAACCCTAACCTTTTGAAATCGCATTATTTTAGAATTGGAGCCGCCACAGAGGCGAGCAATCGTGGTATTAATGACGAAGCTATTTAAAAATGGGGAAGGTGGTCGTCAGGTGCATTTGAGCGCTACATCAGGATTCCGTGGTGAAAATAATTTCAATTTTCAATTTTTTAAATGTACATATAGAACAGAAGTAAACAACATTATAGCAAAATCCTTAAAATAGTTTTCGGTTTGTAGGTCATGAGGCGCAGTCAACTGTCTGGATAATGGGATCGTCTATTCCTATTGGGCTGGCGTAACAGCTGCTAGCCGATCTGGTGAAAAAATCTTAATTTGGATAGGCTAGGAGTACAAATTAAATGGATAACAAAATCAGGAATGAAATGGAAAGATCTGGATTCATCTTTTGAAAGTGAAATAAAAAAGTGGCCAGCCCCTAATTATATCTTTATACATCTAGGTGCAAATGATTTAGTGCTTATGAAGTCAAAAGAATTAATCGAGAACATCAAATGCTCAATTTTAAGAATAAAAGTTTTCGCACCTGACATTAAAATCATATGGTCAGATATTTTACCAAGGCCCTATTGGCATGGAACATTAAGGCCAAAGTTAGTTGAAATAGCCAGAAAAAGAGTAAACTGTGCTGTAAGATCGTTTATGAAGAAAGAAGGTCAATACATTTTAAGGTATCCAGCTATCAAAGCCTCTGAGTCTAATTTATTTAGACATGACGGCACACACCTGTCACAAGTTGGTATTGGTATCTTCTTGAATAACATTCAGGCAGCTATTGAAACATTCGTACTCGGTGTTGCTAAGGTTTTCCCACCAGATAAATGAGCGCAGAGAATGTTTGGCGGTGAATGGGGAATTTATGAGACCCCCATTCATTTGGCGGTTCAGGGAGACAATAAACGGACTTAGAACTGTCCCCCTCTGGCACATATCTCTACCCTACCGGCTCTATAGTGGAGGGTATTAAATAATTTCCTAGGGTTCACTCTTGTCATCGAGAGGAATCCCCTCCACTTCTGGTATCAGAAGGGAGGTGTCATCTCCGCAGTACACGTAATTCAGGTTGTTTGCATATACAAAATCGGAGAGACTGTTGTTTTGCAGAGGTTTGTGTAAACAGAAGGGGGGGGGTCTCCGTCCAGTCCGCTCTTGCACGTAGGAGGGATATTTTGACACTTGTGTTATCATAGGGTCCCCGATATGCTCTCTGCAATCCTTTTGGCTATCGGGTTGTTTGTCTCCTGGAACTGGTAAAACATTTTATCTGCGGCCTATCAAATATCCACACATACATATTTTTGTACATATACTTGTTGTATTATTAGTAATAAATATTCTGTATTCTTTCTACACTTTGTATTGTTGGTTTTCAGCGCCAGTGGTCCGTTTATTAATACGCCTCTTTTGTTTAGAATAATTACTATTACGTGCATTTTATTCTCAAGAGTCTAAAGCACGTTATAACTTTCTCACATAGTATCTGTTTACCTTCATACAAACATTTTGTTTTCTCTATTACTTAGTACAAATTATGTACATATTTAATATTTATTTCAATATCGGAAACGTTTTAAGGATAAAACTGGGAATTCCTTTTCATTCTTAGATAAATACTAATCAATTAAAATATCCTTTAGAATAAATTCTAATGTTGTTGAACTCCTTCAGAAAAAAAAAAAAAAAAAAAATCACCAATGTTCATGAAGGCCCTAAAATTCCATGAAATGGAAGTTCTGTTACGCTAGTAAAGATTTGATGAAAATTATGTAAAACTTTCTTAAAAATACAAATAAACAAACTGAAATGAAATAGCAGTAATGTCGTTATTTTGCATCCTTATCATGCTTATATTATGAAAATATAATAAATGAAAAAAAAAAAAAAAAATGAAATAAAAAAAAAATTAGGACACATTTTGATAGTTTTAACTTTGCACCAACCATTATTGACAACATGCATTGTTAGTTATAAAATAAGTATCTCGTCTATATATAGACATCTTTTTAGAGTAAACAAGTTTGGTCGAATTTTGCGACCAACGTTTTCATTGTTAATATTGTCAATTTGGTATTTACACATGACTACAACAGTTCGTTATGTTAGAAATTAAATATATTTTTAGGGCCAAATTATGACTCCTGATCCTACTCCTTACTACAGATTTGTTTTGGTTAAGTTCTCTTTATAGTAACTATCTTCCCTAATAATAGCTAATGTATAACATTTATAAAATATATGAAGAACTCATAATTGCACCTTTCTAGAAAAAGTCACGATGATTTAAACTTAAATCAATTCTACAGTCTATAATTCATGCCATTATGTAACACTATTTAATTAAGATTTTAAAACATTTTCAAATTACGTAATTTTATCAGCCTTGCGCTTTAAACTAGGTTGTGTGTAATTTCAAAGTGCGTTCAATAAAGTGCTCATAGTTCAACTACATGTATATATCTGCTGATGTATGAATGTCTTACGGATGTATAATTTTGAACTATATTAAACGGAAATTAATAGGCCAATGACGAAGGTTCAGCACTTGACTTTTATAGTTTAAATATAACAAATCTGGCTGTCAACTTAACTTTAGATAAAAGAGATAAAAGAGATAAATATGTTGGTTAAGTCAATTATAATGACTCTCAACTGAATAATGCAAAAAAAAACAAAGAAAAAAACATGGGGGATTTTATTTATTCATTTTTTTTTTTAAAGTACAAAGCAACGAACAAATAAAGTGAAAACATATTATGCTTGGAATTTACCACATTTATCAGTATAGCTAGTTGAAATAATACTTGAAGGATATCCACTTATTGTTATGCCGAAGATCAACATTACCTTAAGTATAACAGAAACATGTATGTCTGTTTTTCTTATAACCATTTCAAGTAACGCTTAGGCCTTAAGTTTTAGAATCTCATTATAGAAAATAACGAAGATAAGCGAGATTAACCCGCCACATTCTTCATGTGCCTGTCACAGGAGCCTGTAGTTCAGTGGTTGTCGTTGGTTTATGCCTGTCTTATTTGTGTTTCGTAAATCATTTTGTAATAAATAAGGCCGTTATATTCCTTAATTGAATTGTTTCATATTTTTCATATTCGGGCCTTTTATAGCCGACTATAAGGTATTGTTTTTATCTTTGTTGGAGGTCGTACGGTTGCCTATAATTGCTTACATCCATTTCATTTGAACTTTGGATGATAGTTATCTCATTGGCAATCATACCACATCTCTTTATTGTTATGTTCAACAGAAAAGGGCAAAAATCCAAAATCATAAAAAAAAAAATAGAGACTTATAATTACTTTTATTTAGATGCTTAAATCATCATCCTCACCAGCGTTATTCATTATTCAAGCAAAATGTCTATTAACGACCGAATCTGGAAAAGATATCTATATAATTATTTACAATTCTTTTCTACTTGAAATACGATTTAATAACAAGAAAAGCTATAATGAAGATACAGACACAATTTTACTTTATTAAAGCACTTAGTTCACTATAAATAAATAAAAAAAAATATGGATTAAAGAAAATATGAAATTGAATGTCATATATCAACGATTTGCGGGGCCTCGGTGGCCGAGTGGTTTAAGTAGTTACTACTGTAATCACTAGCCAGTCAACACTGAGGTTGTGAGCTCGAATCCCGCTCGTGCGGGTGCACTCGACTCCAATCTTAATTGACTAGGATTGTCAGTTTTCCTATCGAAGGTCGGTGGTTTCTCCGGGCACTCCGGCTTCCTCCATCAATAAAAACTGACCGCCACGAAATAGCCCAAAAGCGGTGCTTAAAGTGGCGTTAAACACCAAAAATCAAATCAAAATCAAATCAACGATTTGCGGAATTCAAAATCTTATCAATATTATCAATCTTTATCACTTATTTTAAACACCTTGAAGGATGTTCACAACGCGATAAATATCCGATCTGGTACATGTAAGTTTCCACGTACTGATAAATATTATCGGAAGTTTGATAATAATTTGTATGCATTTGAATTGCAGATACTGATTTTAAATATGTTTTGGATATATATTAGAAACATATTGAGAATAAATGAATAGAAATACAACAAACTAATAAAACTCTGCATATAAAAATAAGGAGATGTGGTATGATTGCCAATGAGACAACTATCAACCAGTCGAAGATTTAAGCAATTCTATAGTTTATATGTTATATAGTTATAATTGTTACAAATTATTCAATTAAACTTATGAATTGGTATTGTTTTAATTATAAAAATGGTATCGGAGGTTACGAAAGTTGTTTCATTCCGACCGAAACGTTTAAACAAATGAAAAGGTCAGATTTATTTTCAATGGCTTGCGTACTTTTTATGGTATAGAATACTTGAAAAGTATTACTATTAATTATTGTTACCATACTTAGCTGCAGTATAAAAAGTTTTAAAACAAATACAAGACCAGTTTCTAAACCAACAATTGTTATGATAAATAATGTATGACATGATGTCCATGCGTACAATACGTGATTCAGTAATTATCGCCATCAGGTATGGTCGTAACAAAACGTTTGGAAAGCAAAGCGTTTAATCATTGGATAGCACGCTAACTTAAGGGCATTAAGGAAAGAATAGCAAAAATCGTGCGAGGCCAACTTTGTTTGATGTTATAACCTTCGCGAGGCTCAATTAAAAATATGATTTGTTTAAACAGGCCAAGTGAACTTTTCTCATCACTTGGCGTCCAGCGTCCGTCGTCCTCGTCCGTCGTCGTTGACTTTACAAAATCTTCTCCTCCGAAACTACTGGACCAAATTTAACGTAACTTGGCCACAATCATCATTGGGTTTAAAACATGTGTCCGATGACCCGGCCCGTCAACCAAGATGGCCGCTATGGCTAAAAATATAACATAGGGTCAAATGTAGATTTTGGCTTATATCTCTGAAACCAAAGCATTAGGAGAGAATCTGACATGGGATAAAATTGTTCATCAGGTCAACATCTATCTGCCCTGAGATTTTTAGACAAATTAGACAACCCATTGTTGGGTTGCTGCCCATGAATTGGTGATTGTTAGGAAATTTTGCAAGTTTTGGTTATTATCTTCAATATTATTATAGATAGAGATAAACTGTAACCAGCAATAATATACAGCAAGTAAGATCTACAAATAAGTCATGATGACCAAAATGGTCAATTGACCCCTTAAGGAGTTATTGCCCTTTATAGTCATTTTTAACAATTTATTGTGAATTTTGTAATCTTTACAAAATCTTCTCTTCTAAAACTAATGAGACAAATTTAACCAAACTTGGCCACAACCATCCTTAGGGTATCTAGTTTAAAAATTGTGTCCGATGACTCCGCCTGCCAACCAACCTGGCCGACATTGCTAAAAATAGAATATAGGAGTAAATGCAGATTTTGGCTTATATCTCTTAAACTTGAGCATTTAGAGCAAATTTGACAAGGGAAAATGTTCATCAAGTTAAGATCTATCAGCACTGAAATTTTCAGACAAATCAGACAACCCGTAGTTGGGTTGCTGCCCTGAATTGGTAATTTTAAGGAAATTTTGCAGTTTCTGGTTATTATCTTGAAAATTATTATAGATAGAGATAAACTGTAAACAGCAATAATGTTCAGCAAAGTAAGATCTACAAATAAGTCAAACATGACAAAATGGTCAATTTATCCCTTAAGGAGTTATTGCTCTTTATAGTCAATTTTAACAATTTTTGTAAATTTTATAATCTTTACAACCTTCTCTAAAACTACTGATACAAATTTAACCAAACTTGGCCACAATCATCATTAGGGTCTCGAGTTTAAAAATGTGTCCGATGACCCTGCCTACCAACCAACATGGCCGACATGGCTAAAAATAGAACATAAGGGTAAAATGCAATTGTGTCTATTAATTTGGAACCGTTATAAATAGAGAAAATCTGAAAGGAGCAAAATGTTCAGAATAATGAGCTCTACCAATTGTCCATATACGTGAAAACTGTTAGACAAATTCTTATAGGAGTTATTGCCCATAAATGACAAATTTTGTCATTTTTTCATTTTGCTTATTATCATGAAAACTAGGATATTTAGAGAGAAACATTTTTTCCTGTTATGCCTTATATGATTTAAATTATAATAGATAAATAAACACTTTAAATCACAAACATGATCAGCAAGGCATGATCTATTAAAAGTTAAATTTGGCCGATATAGTTAGTAAACTGTCACTCTTGATAGGAGTGATTGCCCTTAAATGAGGATTTTTTACCCTCTTTTGTGTTTTGAGCAAAACTAAAGAAAATAGAGAGAAACTAAACAGACTAAAAGATCAGTAATACAAGATCAACAAAACGAAATTTTGTCATGAAGTCTATTCTCGTCTACCATGTTGTAGAGTGTCCTTTGTTTGATATGCACATAGATCAAGGTGAGCGATATAGACTCTTTAGAGCCTCTAGTTTGTATGTCGAAACTATAAGCCGTTTACATGAAGGGACCCCATTGGAAACAAGCTCTAGAGCTTTCATGGGTTATCCCGGATAAAATATCAGCAAATTTTTCTATGCCCTTACGGATACTAGACTCATAAAATGCCATTATATTTTACAAAGTATGTGTTAGTATTGTCTTTATGTATCGTATATATTGAGTATTGTATTTACTCGTTTGCTTGATATTTTATTGAATAAAATATTATTTATTATTATTTGTATTGTAACAAAAAAGTATTAAACAAATTGAGGAAGATGTATTTAATAATTTTAATTCAAACTGGGGTATAAGAGTTGCTGCATATGCAGAGGGAAGTTTATGGAGGACTTGCAAATTATTCAAGAATAATCATTGCACTGAAAATTATTTGAAAATATTCTGTCACTTTTTTGTTTTGCAAAATTTAGATGTGGGTAGCTCCCTAAAATAGAAACTGGAAGGTATGAAAGAAAATCAGTCCACGAGAGGACATGTTTTACAGTAGCTCTACTATTGAAGATGAACTTCATGTCATTTTAAAATGCCCATATGTAGATTTAAGACAAATCATGACACATGAAGCTATACATTTTGATGAACATTTTAACCTATTCTCCAATGTTGAACTATGCTAGATTATAATTCTTCGCTATTTTGGCAAATTCATATTCTACTTAGATATTTTCATTCATTTAGGTTTTAGGTCATAACTACTATTACAAATATTATATTTGTCTAAATTCCTGATGATCACATGTACATGAGGGTATTCCATCAAGAAAATACAATATACAAGGTTGTCGGATAAATGTGTGGATTGCGGATTAAGCAGTTAGTTGTCAAACTTGAATTAACAAACTGAGGCGAATTTAACACGGACATGTATTTTCTCTTCAACAATATTTTTATTTCAATTAAACTTAGCTAAATACGTTTTGTGGCAAATTAAATAAAATAGACATTTTATGTATTTCAAGGCATTTTGTAAATAAAAAAGTATAAGAGCAGGCAAATATATCACGTATTCCTCAAGAATATTTTAATATAGGAACTTTTTGTACTTGAAATTGTGTTTAAAATAAACACTTCCTCAGATTAACTTTTCGTCGTGTTCATGATTGCAAATCCGGGACACCGTTTTAAACTCGAAAAATAATTTACAATAGTTCTTTGTTAACCTTCTAGGATTATTAAAAATGACGGATTTTGTTTACCATGGGAGTATTTTTGTTCCGTTACCGAGGATATTTTTGTCCTTTCGAATCCATAGAACAAATTTGACTCAATAGGATATATTTTCTCTCATTGAAAAAAAAAAACGGTAGTTTTATCCGATAGATTTTTTTTCATTTTATCGGATATAATAGTTATTTTGATAAATACAAATAATTCATTAAAGTTTCGTTTGCATCTATCAATATAAAACAATTTCCGCCTAAACACTGCTAAGGACTCCGTAGTGCACTAAGGACTTATGATATGCCACTAAGGACTAGAAGGGTTGCTATAACATGTAACCAAATTTCATATTATGGAAGAGACTGAAATTCAATGCATAAATTCCAAATTTCATAGAAAAAGAACCACAAATAAATGAGTTATTGAACAATATTTAGGCACGTGCCGGTTTTTCTTTGATATTGTCGAAAATCAGCGAACCGTTAGACACGTGTCAAATTACATAACCGATTACACTATTATCTTTAAAAAAAAGAAAAATATTTGCATATGAAAACAACCAGACATTAAATATGTTTACCATTAAAACACTTAGGATTTATAATTTCTTTTAAAACTTTTTTTTTTTTTTCATTCAACATCTTTTGTTTAAATCTAAAGTATACATCAGTTAGTTAAATGATAAAACATGAACATTGTTTAGTAATTTTTTAAGTAAAGAAAATGTTTGTCCCGAAAAATACCCCTTCCCCAGTGATTAGCCATTGCCAATATTTGATATGTATGACGGACGATGACGGACACAAAATGATTGCACTGAAGAATTTCAACTACCACAAGATACTCTATTTACATACTTGAACTTGTTTAAGGCATATATTTCTGGACAAAACGAATTCAGTATGTTTAATGTACAAACAGACGACAGACTCAAGTGATGGATAAAAGTGTTGCTTTTATTTTTATTTCATTTTTAGTGCAATATTTGATTGATTGTGCGCAACGTCCAGTAACAAATATTTCATGCATATTCAGGAAGAGAAGCCGTTTAAGAAATAGATTATTTAGAACTTAGTATTACAAATATTATAATTTTCTCATCATTAGGTAAAAGGATATTTTCTAAGCTATTTAAATTTGTACAAATCATAATATTATATATTTTGCTCTACGGGATATAATTCCCAACATACATAACAACTTATTAAACAATTATAATTTTTTTTAAGTAATCAACAATTATAAAGTTATACTAGTGCTAAATATGTATAATCGAATGTTTTGTTTTATTTATGATTAAAAGGACAAATCATTTTGCTTTTGTCTTATTTCTCTTCCAACATAGTTATTTGCCATAGCCTTTGATATGCGTCAACTATAAAAGTTAGAGTCTGGTCAGCTTGTTAAAATGTTTATGTATTAAAGAGGTATCAAGACAAAAGTAATAGATAAATTTTAATTTAAATCCGATAAAGATGCGTATATATACAATATGGTTTCACTAAAAAGTAAGTGAATTTAAAATAATCATTATTCGAACTTTAATCAAATGAAGTTTCATTTTGAAATATATAAAGGAGACAAATATTTAAAAGACTTTCAACTGTTTTAAGTACATTATATACGAAAATTACAAGAAAAGTTCACTTTTTAATGATTGTATATTACAATTGCTTATTTATTTGTACATGAAACCAGAATGTCGACAATAATAAAATTTGATATTCTATGCTCAAAAGCCAAATATACGAATAATTCTCGAGAATTATATCCCGTAGAGCAAAATATATAATCAAAACGGTATTATTTGTATTGCATGAGCATTTAATGATTCTGTATTCTTGATTTAATAATGAGAATAAGTTCAGAAATGTGGAGTGAATTCAGAACACTTTACACTGGTTAGATAACGAAATGTATGTTTCAGAAATTTACACAAGTCTAATTTCGATTTGACGCCCGGGGACACTGTCGTTTACAGTAAAGACGACAATCTACACATGTACGTCCTCATAGAAATAGAAGATGTGGTATCATTGCCAATGTTCATAATTAATAATAATAATAAAATATTTTTAAAATCAATTTATGTTGGTCGAAGTATGTGTCCAACGTTGTTCATAAATAAATAGACAATATAACGTTATTAAAACAGGAAACAGATTGTGAAAATGTCTTATTTATCTTAAAAGGCATATAACAATTGCTAATATTGCCAATTTTGTATTTACACATGATTACAACAGTTCGTTATGATAGAAAATATAATTTTAGGGTCAATTTATGCCTTTCCGGTCAGATCCTAACCCTTTTACAGATTTGTTTTGGTTTAGTTCATTTTATAGTAACCATCTTCCTAATAATAACAAATGTATAATATATATGTAACACTCAGAAACGAATCCTTCCCCAAACGTGTCCGATTCCCCAAACGTGTCCATATGACGTCACCGAACTGCAAAACATGTCTTAATGTAAAGGGCGC
Organism: Mytilus coruscus; assembly: GCA_017311375.1. Classification (NCBI taxonomy): domain Eukaryota; kingdom Metazoa; phylum Mollusca; class Bivalvia; order Mytilida; family Mytilidae; genus Mytilus; species Mytilus coruscus. The sequence continues at coordinate 46,593,730 of CM029598.1, forward strand.
CAAAGCGAGTCATTTGTATAAACGCCTAAACGTGTCATTTTTAATAAACACCCACACGTGCCCAATCTCCTAAACGTGTCCATATCAAGCTTATTTTTTCTTTTACTGGAACTATCATTCGTGTCCATATTATAAATACGTAGGTTATTTGGTTATTGCTTTTCATTAACGTATACTCATTTTACTATTTCATTAACAATAAAATAAATTACTTTTATCTTTTTAAACCGGCAGTTTAACCTGGGTAAAAGTGGGGCGTCCGTTCGGCTATGTTGGATGTAAATGTAAGCAGCCATGCTCAGTTAAAATGTAGATATTAAATCAAATACCTCGTGTAGGAAGAATGTCACTTTCTCTGCGCATTAAAACCTTTGTAGCAATTCACTCTTTCATGGTGCCATCAATTGTATTTCGGAAGGCAACATTTTTTAAATTTTTTCTTTAAACTTTTATTTAAAACGGCCTTTATTACATAACGGAGATTTAATTAGTTTCTTACTGAAGTCATACAAAAATCGGTCTTTACTGGCTCTTACATTTTTTAGATTACAATTCCAACTATTGTTAATCCCGAATAACCGTAAACATTTAGGTCCAATCCTATGATAATAAAACCTATGTACAGTATTTATTGTTAACATGATGTCGTTCAAATAATGCATGAAATATTTGGCACTGGACGTTATGTTTTTGTTCGTGTGCCTTTAGTCATGCTCGAAACCTAAAATTCACTAAAAACCTGCTAATCAGTTTATGATTTGAAGAGCTTTTAAAATACCAGAACTGTTGAAAAAGGAAGACAATTCTGCTGAAAGCCCTTTATGCAATATTCGGATTAATTTAAAAGGCATCATCGGAGTTTATTCGTACAAAATAATTTACTTAGTAAACGATTTTTCAACTGTACTAAAATTATTTGTATGTTCGCTCTAATTAAATGAGCATGAAATACTTCCAACTGGACAATGAGCATTTTAGTCAAAAGTTAATTCATATGTTACAGATTAAATTGCAATTATGATAAACATTAACAACCGGCATTGAACAAACTAATGATAATAAATGACCACTTCATTAACTGTGTCATAGAATTGCCGTAAACATTATTGATGTCATTTAGGACATACAGGTATTAGCGCTAAAAGACGTGAGACGTTCTGGCGTTTAACAGTGGACACGTTTTGGCGAATAACAGTTATCGGACACGTTTGGGGTATGAAATCGGACACGTTTGGGCAATATTGAAATATTACGAACACGTTTGGGGAGAATAGACACGTTTGGTGGAATCGGACACGTTTGGGGGATGGACACGTTTGGGAGTGTTACATATAAAACATGAATAAGAAAAACTGTTGATTCCATTTTCTATAAAGAAAAAGCACGATGGTTTCAAGTCAAATTAATTCTAAAAGGCTATAATTCATGTATTCAATTAAATCAAAAAAAAAAGATAATTACTATATTGTTCCAGCCTTGCGTCTTAAACTAGGTTTTGTGTAATTTCAAAGTGCATTAAAAAAGTGTCCAAAGTTCAAATACGTGTATATATCTGTTGATGTATGAATGCATTACGGGTGTATAATTTTGAACTATTAACTATAAGCTTTAGCTGAATTTGGCAAAACCATTCGGAATTTTGGGTTCTCGATATTCTTCAACTTCGTACTTTATTTGCCCTTTTAACTTTTTCTATTTCGGCGTCACTGATGAGTCTTTTGTAGACGAAACGAGCGTCTGGCGTACAACATTTTAATCCTGGTATCTATGATGAGTTTACGTTAACTTTGCATCAACCATTATTGACAACATGCATTGTTAGTTATAGAATGAGTATCTCGTCTTAAACTATAACTATAAGCTTTAACTTTGCATCAACCGTTATTGACAACATGCATTGTTAGAATGAGTATCTCGTCTTGATATTGACATATTTAGAAACCATCTTCCTAATAATAGCTAATGTGTAAAATTTATAACGTATATGAAGAACACGTGAATGCACCTTTCTAGAAAAAGTCACGATGATTTAAGCTTAAATTAATTCTAAAAGTCTATAATTCATGACATTATGTAACACTATTCAATTATAATTCTAAAATATTTTCAAATTACGTTATTTTATCAGCCTTGCGCTTTAAACTAGGTTGTGTGTAATTTCAAAGTGCGTTCAATAAAGTGCGCATAGTTCAAATACATGTATATATCTGATGTATGAATGTCTTACGAATGTATAATTTTGAACTATATTAAACGGAAATTAATAGGTCAATGATGATGGTTCATCAGTCGACTTTTGTTCATCAGTCGACTTTTATGATTTAAATATAACAAATCTGTCTGTCAACTTAACTCAAGATAAAAGAGATAAATACGTTGGTTAAGTCAATCATAATGACTTTAACTGAATCATTAAAAGGGGTTTGAAATTGAAATTTTGTCTTGATCGTATTAATTTATTTATCTGTATATCAAACTCAAAGCAACGAAAAAATCAATTAAGCGAAAAATACCACGCTAACGTTTGAATTTACCGCAGCATTAATATACCTAGTTAAAATAATATTTGCAGTACTTAACTTGTTGTTCTGCCAAAGACCAATATTCCCTGTTGTATAACAAAACCAAATATATGCGTTTTTCTGAGAACCATCAACATTAACGCTTGGGTTTTATGTTTAGAATCCAAATTTAGAAAATATCAAAATATTTAAAAAAAAAAGAAAAAATAAGCAGATAGGGGCATCAATCAAAATTTCAAAGAAATAATAAAATGTGGAATTTTGTTATTTTATTGAGATGCTTGAATCATCATCCTTACCAGTGTTATTCAATATTCAAACAAATTTATATTCTATATATTTACGATTTTTTCTACATTTAGTTAGACTAAGTGACAAGAAAAGCCACAATTAAATTTTTATTTTCATTAAAGGGGCATTAGCTACGAGATATAACAAAAAGAAAATATGATGTTTTTGTTCAATCATTAACGAGAGTGAAAAAGTGAAATAATAATTTGCAGTTAGAAGCCAATTTGGTTCAATGTTTTCAAAATAAGCTAAGAAACATTGCTGAGTAATTATTCACTTGCAAGTGAATAATTCGACCTCAATGAATCCGAATTCATGTGACATTCAATTTAACCTCTTAGCTAGAGATGGGTTACGCATGTATTCAGCTATCAAAAGAAAGAATGTCAACACTGAAAGTGAAACAAGGATTAACTATTTGGTTGATTGATTCGATCCACAAAAATCATTCTTATACAGGTAAATACGATGATAAACATATGTTTTAACCTACAATATGAAATCAAACAGACCTAGGAAAATCCAATTGCACGTGGTCGCTATCTATTAATATTGACATGCATGTTTAAATCGAGTTATATGACCGTCGGCAGTCAATGGAGGTCATCTCGATTGTTAATTAGATGACGTCCAGACAAAAATACACACGAAATGCTGTTACATATTATCGAGTCCAAGCATTGTTAATTGTTTTTAAGACTTTTGTAATTTGGATATACGTTTTAGTATGTTATAATTCAAATATGAGAAAAAGTAAAATCACAAAATACTGAACTCCAAGGAAAATTCAAAAGGAAAGTCCCTAATCAAATGACAAAATCAAAAGCTCAAACACATCGAACGAATGGATAACAATTGTCATATTCCTGACTTGGTACAGGCATTTTCTTATGTAGAAAATGGTGGATTGAACCTGGTTTTATAGCTAGCTAAACATCTCACTTGTATGACAGTCGCATCAAATTCCATTATATTGACAACAATGCGTGAACAAAACAAACAGACACAATAGGTAAAATGTCAAAAATAGGGTACAGCAGTCAACATTGTGTTATCATCCTAATCACTAGAATTTGAGTCAAATCGGTGAACATAAATTGGACAGCTAATGCCCTTTAATGTTCACTTGTTTATAAAAAAATGTGTTTAAAGAAAAGACCGATTTCGTTTTTATCTTTAATGACATTTAGGTAGAGGTTTAGCTATATTATATCAGAAAATATGGATTACAAAATAAAAATTCAATTTGATATATCAACGATTCGGTTACACCTTAAAGGATTTTACAACGTGATATACATCCGATCTGGTACATGTAAGTTCCAATGCACTGCTAAATCTTATCGGAAGTTTGATAAATCTTATCGGAAGTTTGATAATGATTTGCTCGTGAATGTTCACACTATACGGAGTTATGAGGAGGAAAGATTAAAAAGACACTCCGTAAATTTTATGGACACCATCACGAATTGGTTGATCTATACGATGTGTCTGTGTCTAAACTAACTAACGACATTTTTACCACGTCTTAGATTGTGGTTTAACATCTGTGTGTCTGTCTGCTAAGTACCTAACGTGACCTATTCTCGAATATGACTGTTTTGTCGAGTGGGAATTTGCATTGCTATATGACGTGTCTCTGTATTTATACATCCAACATTCATGTATTCAGTTATGATGTTTCTTTTGTGGGTTCGGTAGGATATTATGTTAGGTCTTATCGTTTGTGGTTTGAATTCTGTTTTTCGGTACATTTCACATATGTCTTATTTGTCAGTAAAGTCGAGTTAATTTCCATTTCCATGGATAAAGTATTGTGTTAGTCCAAACAATTATGACGTCGTCACAGCATTAATTTAAAATGGCCTTTCAATACCGTCATAATCATGATAATTGTTTGGACTAGTATTGTGAAAATAATTGTATGAATTTCAAGATTATATATTCGTCACAAAATTACGTTACTGTTTGTGATGTCCTGTGCTGTTGTTAACGGAAGATGTTCGTTGTTATTCTGCGATTTACATGTTTTAATGTATTATTATATTAATTTTGTGTGTTTTTCTGTGCTGAGTGTTCTTGTGTTTGTTTATGCTGTATTCCAGTCACATGGTGTTGTCATTTAAGCGATATATTTTTACATTGCCATATAAGCGAGAGGTTTGGCTAGCCATAAAACCAGGTTGAACCCACCATTTTTTCTTAAAATGTCCTGTACCAAGTTAGAAATATGGCAATTGTTATCAAATAGTGCGTTTCTATGTGTGTTGGTGTATGTTTTTATTGCAGTTCAGTGTTTCTGTTGTTCCGTTTTTTTCTTTTATAGTTGATGTGTTTCCCTCGGTTTTAGTTTGTAACAAGGATTTGTTTTATTTAGATATATATGAGAGAAACGAAAAAAAAAAAAACAAAACCAAACAAACAATAACAACTTTTCAAAGTTTATATACTACATTGTCATGATCATTTCGAAATATTTAATCAAAACATATAAAGTTTGATTAAACAAAGATAGATCTTAAGATAAACATTTTTGTTAAACCTCAAATTTTAAATGTCCTCAATATAAGAGATTTTTTGGAGGTTAGAATTATTTCTTGCGGACAGAATCTTTTAAACGCATGAAAAAATTCAGATTATTTTTAATACGTACATTTTGAAGTATATTATATTTTTGTCTCATATTTACTTGAAAAGCATTGCTACGGAAAATGTTCCATACGTATGTCTGTATTGTAATAAAAGAATAGTTCATACTTAATTTTGAGATCGTTAAATCATTTAATCGTTTTATGATGATCATAGGTAGGACAACATGGACAATGTTAGCTTTGTTTTACATCCTTAGATTTGTCACAACATCCTATGTCCTTCCAAAATGAAGACTTCAGATCTTTTGTGGGATATATCTTGCATTGAAATGACCCTGGTTTTCGAACGTATCTTAAGAGTAAGTCCTTAAACTGGTATTAATATGATAGAATAATATTGTATTAATACAATGTCATTTTAAAGGAAAAAAAACAATTTATACAGGATTACACTTCATATTTAATTTGTTCTCATTTATTCCTGTCCATCAAACTTAGTTCGTTTAAACTTAGGAACTTCAGATAACCCTGAATAAGCGACGAATAAGCGATTTACAGAAAATATCTAATCAACGTTATTCAAATAGCACAAATACTTTATCAGTCTCCATTATTGATAAAAGATATTTTTCCATGTCTAGTTGTAAAATAAAAAATAAAGCTGTCCACAAAACGGGACTAATAGCCTCTGTACATGTATTTTAGTTGCTGCTGTGGAATTTAGTAAGGAGACACTAACATTTTGAAATTTTGATTTTCAGCCATATGAATGTTATTGGTCAATCAACATTTTTGGGAACAAAGGTCAAAGTAACAATCATTAAATCTTGCTGACAAATCACCTTTAATAATGCATCTGCAGACTAAGTTTGACTTAGTTTGGTTAAACCAAGTTCTACAGATAACAGTTATGCCCCAAACACAAATACATATCATAGTATTGAAAGGTTAAGGTAACCTGAGACAGCGATATGACAGCGAGAGACGGATTTATAAATGCTTTTCTAAACTTGTTTCCGAATCCCACATTTGACTGCTATGTACATGATGTATAACTGTACCATGTGTACGATTCCATTGTTCTTATTATCGATAATCAATACTGTTAAAATTAAATATGGAACAGTGATGTAACCGCACAACATAAGAGCATAGTATATAACTCGGTTGGAAAAGATACACTCAACAGATTTAAACGAAGCACATACAACAACTAACAAAAACAAAAAAAAAACACAAAGCACTAAGTTTTCGTAGTTCCTAAACATATAGTTCAAAAACTAGTAAAACTAAGAAATAAATCATGTTCATCCTGTTTAAAGTATTAATCAGTACACATTCGATGGATTTAGTGTACAGACGTCATAAACAGACTGAGAAACGCATGACATTTTGTAATGCCAAGCTATAAGTACACAATATCCACAGGATTTAGGAACATACGTTTTGATGAAAGTATATCAATACATATAAAATTAAGTTTTGATTTAACAAAAAAAAAAAAAAAAATCAACAGTTATATCAAATCTTACTACGGTGTTAAAATGATATCCGTATCCGTTTTTCTATAATAATTTTACAGGTACAGCCAAACCTCCAAACCCAATCTTTGCTATGTATGGAAGAATAATGTAAATGTCTTTAGTACACAAAACGATTCTTTGATAAATATTGCTGTGTCTGATAATGTACTCGTATCCAACTGTTATAATTATTTAAATTTAAAATATGTATTGTTTGTTTTCATATTGTACTTAATTATATAATTGTTGTCATCTTGAATTTTTGTATATTGTAATTATTTGGAGAGGATTATGTCAAGTTGTTATAGCTTGTATCCAATCCTATTGTTTATTTACATGAAGACAATAAAATATGTTTAAACTAAAACTTAGTTCACTATATCAGTTGTATATATTTATAAAAAAAATGTCTTTATGGAGAAAGTCCGATTTCGTTTATCTTCAATGATTCTTTGGTAAAGGAAGTAGCTGTATTAAATCAGAAAAGATGGATTACAGAACATATAAAATTAAATGTAATATATCAACGATTTGGTGAATTCAAAATTTTATCTGTATTATCAATAGTTATCACATATTTCAAACACATTGAAGGGTGTTTACAACGTGATACACATCCGATCTGGTACATGTAAGTTCCAATGCACTGATAAATCTTATCGGAAGTTTGATAATGATTTGCACAGTAAATAAATTATGCGTTTAAATTGCAAATACCAGATATACATCCGATCTGGTACATGTAAGTTCCAATGCACTGATAAATCTTATCGGAAGTTTGATAATGATTTGCACAGTAAACAATGTATGCATTTAAATTGTAGACTGATTTTTAAATATGTTTTAGATATATATGAAAGACATATAAAAAGAAAATAATAGAAACAAAAGAAACTAAAAAAATGTTCATAGTTAATATGTTACTGTGTCATTAATATATTAAAATATTCAAATTGAACCTATAAAAGTAATCTAAATATAAATATCATTAAATTAAAACTTTTGTTAATCGTCAAATTACAACTGTTTGAATCATAAAAATGGAATAGGAGGTTGCGAGAGCTGTTTCGTGAGGATCGAAACGTTTGAACAAATAAAAGGTAAAAAAAATGTTGATGTGTATTTGTTTATTGTATAGTATATTGTTGTTATTTAAAAGTACTGCTAAGAAAATTTTCAAGACAGATCTCTATCAATTGCAAGTCTAAAATAAAATTAATACTAGATTATATGATAGGAATATCATAACAATATCATAACAATTCATGCAAAATCCGTTACATATTTTTACCGTAATATATACATTTATTATAAGTAAAACATTTATATGTTCATGACATGAAGGGTATCTATCAAATTCAATTTAGTATTTGGATGTTATTTCAATATAAAACTATTTTACAGAATGTATCCAACGAGTGTGTGATTACTTTTAAATTGATAATTACACCATACTATCAAGTAACTTTGATACATGCGATATTTTAAGTTCTGCATTCTCCTATTTTTAACATAATCAATTATATTTAATACATTGTAGACTGTATTGTACATTTTCAACATTATAAATTGGCATATTGTTATCCAAGATTTAAAATGCAACATTTTAGCAGGGACATAATATATTATATACATGTCTGATTTTAATCGGGCACTATGACTGGCAATACATCCCGAGTAGAAAAGGGACGGTGTTATATACACCTGTTAAGTTCTTAAATATTGTAAAATTAAATTCATATTCAGCTTGCAAGGAGGGACAGGAAGTGGGAGTCAGGAAACGAGAGTCAGAGGCGGGACCCCTGCAAAGGGGCAATAAAATGGGATAATTCTGGGAAAAGTCTAGAGAGATTTTCATTTTGGTAAAGGGAGTGAAGTGGAACTTTGGAGAAGGATGTGGGGTAGGGAAGTGGGAATCAGGGACCCCAAATCCACCCCTATGATAAAATACCCCGCTGAGGTCTCCCGATTATATTGATGCTGAGGCTAAATTTCATACTATTAATGCTTGAAATGATCAGCTGTTTTTAACATTATTTTGTTTTTAATGTAAAGGTCGAAGAACAGGGATTTCAATGAAGAGCTGTACAACCAAACCCCTTTTATGAATATGCTTGGTCTAGTCGTCCGTATCAACATTTAATTATCATTCAAGGAATTTTTCACAATTCAAACAAACACTCGTGTACAGCTAGGAATGTTTGTCAATACATCAAACCTGTCAAAACATCTTCAAACAATGTACTTACGTTACTTCAATCAGACACTGCAAATAATTATCAAATGACAAATGGCGCGAAATCATAGCGTGGATATTTTCGGAAGATATCGGGAATCTACTCTTTTCTAACATTTATACGAATGAGCTACCGAATTTAATATACAGTCTTCAATATACTTGATATATATCTTGCGTAACGATATTAAAAGAAATTATATTTTCATTTGGTTATAGAAGAATAATATAACAGTTATCATTTTTATAAATTTATAAAACGAAACACATCTTCAAAACAAAACATGTATAAAATACATATGCCGATTATGTCTCTGATAAAAAGTATATGTGTTTATTCAATTATTTATCAATTACTTTTTATTTCGATTTCCTTTTGTTGACTCTCTGCTTACTAAAGGGAAGCAATCTGTATATTATTTTGATACACTAAACACTACTGGACAACAATTCTATCGATGAACTTACATGATCTAAAACGTACTTAACTCTACTGATTCGAACGCAAAGCGTTTTGTCTTATTACATGAACCAGTACTGATCGATACTTAATCGCTCGAGGTAACCAGTGTACTGGACATGACCTGGACAACTGAAAAGGTCTTGACATTTTTCCTTGTGGTAAATTCAGGCATTTAAGAGCTGTTCAGTTTAAAATGACCGTTTCAGTAGTAAAACCGTTACTAGTGCAAACATCATATGTAATATAATTGGGAACATCCAAGTTTTGCTATGGAAGACCCTAATATTTAATACGATCATAAATGAAATAAGACATCAAACAACTTCAAACGGTGTAAAGTATTTTCCTCAACTTTTGTCAATTTCGATGTAAGTCACAGAATATAAAAATAATCATTAAGGCATACAAATTCGAATGGTCACTGCTGAAATGAAATTCTGTCATGACACTTCCAATTAAATGGAATGACACTTCTCGTTGGCTACATTTTCTTACAGATAGACAATTGGAGAGAATACTTCAATAGGACTATCACACAACTGTGTATGTCTGCATTTTAGGTTATATTTAATGTTCATGTATCATAGTTTTTCGCATTTTTCTGTTTTCAATCTATATTTATCTAATCATATTAATGTTAAAAGTCAATTTTGTCTGTAACGGTTTATTTACTTTAGAAAGTTCATATCATAACTCTGAAAGAAAAGAATTTCAGAAAATGTTAAATTCAACGTAGATCGAAAGTTTTTGTACTTTGTCACCATCAGACAAAGTGATTAGGGTCCGGTAATTATTGATCAGCCGAGTTTGCAACACCCATGCATGCATTCTCTTGAAACAAATAATGACCAACAATCCGCAAGATACATTCAACAAAGCAGACCCATACCCAACCAGCATCTTCATTCAATGTATAGTCATAACAATTAAAAGCAATCAATTATATATATATGCATGTAGAATAGAAAATTGTAATCACAAGTCGGCGTAATTTTCATATTACATGTATTAATACAGTTATTTGCTGTGATTATGGAAATTAATTAATTCCAGTTTAATTGTCGAGTCGTGTTTTCCTTTAAATTCAGTTGTTGTTCGACATCTTTACATATCGCGTTATAAACCCACTGGAAAATAAATTCATTATGATTTTAATAGCTGTTTCTGTATGGCTTTTATCATTTTTTGGCGGGAGTTCTTTTTGGGAAAACGTTTCTTATATTTTATACTTATATTACATATTACATCCGTTGAACACCTTCTAGAAGTAGATATGCGTAAATACACCAAAATTCTAAAACATACAATAAACTAGACAAGGTACTTTCTGATGCATTAGGAACATGTTCTGTTTTAAAAGTTATTTGTACAACCAGTGCACTCAGCACTGCTGCAACAGGAATCGGAGCCATTGCTTGCATACCTTTAAGTTCACTAGCGGTCATTAATTCGTTAGGAATGATGGGGTTAACGGTATTATCCAAACGTATTCATAAAAAATTGTAAAAACATAAAGATACCGTACAACTCATAAGAACTTCTACCTCTAAGATTGAAGATGCAGTGAGTAAAGCTTTGGATGATAATGACATTAGTGACAGTGAGTTTACAAGTATTGTTACATGCTTAGACTCTTACTACATTGAAAACAACAGTTACAACTTCCTGAAAAGAGTTGTAACCAATAATTTTAAGTCTAGTGTTTAGCTAGACTAAAATAAATTGGACTTCATTAACAATGCTTTGGACTTTGTTTTGAATTATCTAGTCTTATTGTTTAAAGTACTTATTTTGTTTATTCGTTTAAACTCCTAATCCTACGTATATTTTAAAGAAAAATAGTTTCTTATTTCTTATCTAATTATATAGTGTAATATAATGACACTAAATCATTGTTATATATAAGTAAGAAAATGTGGTATGAGTGCCAATGAGACAACTCAACATCCAAGTCACAATGTATAAAAGTTAACAAGTATAGGTCAAAGATGCAGTGAGTAAAACTTTGGATGAAAATGACATTAGTGACAGTGAGTTTACAAGTATTGTTACATGCTTAAACTCTTCCTACATTGAAACACAACAGTTACGACTTCCTAAAAAGAGTTGTAACCGATATTTTTAGTTTAGTGTTTAGCTAGACTGAAAAATAAATTGGACTTCACTAGGGGTGCGCTACATAAAAAAAACTGTTTATACGTAGAAAATAATGAGCGAGGTGAAAATCCTTTAAGTTTATTTATTACCAAGTCAATAGTGTGTTTCTTAATATAGTTCTCTTTGCGAAGTGTAGCATAATAGTTACAAATTACTAACCAATGGTGTTGTTTTGTTTTAAAGAACAATTAAACCATGGTAAATTTCTAGTGTACAATACTAACATGTATTGGTAAACAAAAAGTAATCTGACGGGGTAATTACGTATAAACTAAGAAAACCACTTTGTTTTTAAAAGGTTTGGGTATTGCATATATACTTTTACCATTGTAAAATGTGATTTGTAAAAGTTAAACCATCAAGCACTTAAAACACAGATTGTGGTATCGTTTTACATGGCATAGTGTATTTTACCTCATAATTCTTAAATTCATCAAGTTATAGGATTACTTTAATCCTCCATCTAACAGACATTCTATTTGGTAAGCAAGCCACTAAAGTATAACTATGAGAACCCCATGATTTTTAAAAATTTTCAATGTCCAAGATTTTTAAACTAGTGTTTGCTAGATTAAAATCAATTTGAATTCACTTGAGAGGTTTTTAACTTAAGGGCACTGTTGTGGTATTTACATTCTAACCAAGTCGTACGAAAAATACTCTTGTTTAGATTTTTACTTATATTGAAACCTGTACCTCTTACATAGGCACCTTCCAAAGGTTCATTCTCTTTGTTTAACCCGCTGCAAGCCCACACCCTTGTTATGTCCCTTCCTTGTTTTACACTCAATATACAACTTTTACCAAATTTACCATCTACTTCTGTCACTAATTTTATACCATACACCAGAGAGAAGGTCCTTCCATTTCAAAGTTTCTTCATTTTGTCTTCTACCTTCTCTTCCAAAGCATTAATACTCATACAGTCATTATCAAAGAAGCCATCATAATATATTACTATATTACTCAACTCTTTATAGTTAATTTTTCAATTTTAATCACTATCACTATCACTCTCAATAAATGCTAATAACTTCCGTGAATTCTGTCGATGAGTCCTATTTTGTGTTAGATTAAAATGGGTTGTCTATAAATTTCACACATCATAATCTCAAAAGACTCATCGTCAGTATACTCAAATTTGTCTTGAAGGGTGTAAAGAATTTTAATTAACTGTTGTGGATCTGAATGGTGTATAAAGGAAAGATTATAACAATATATTGTTAATAAATAATGAGCCCAAAGACACACTTCTGCAGAAACGATCTTATCTATGTCTTCTATATTTCCATAGTCATAAAATAAATCCTCATCATACCCCATACTATCATAAAAATCATAAACCTTCATTGAGTTCATGTGACAAAATAGTGGGCGTTGTTCAAAGAGAAAATGTACTTTTGTAAAATTTGAGGTAAGTCATATCTATCAAGATCAGCGTCAATAATTTTTCTTATACAACATTGTTGTAAGGTCATCATCTAAGTACTACCTAACCTCTTTTTTAATGTTTGAGGTAACCTGTTTTTCACTCGTTTGAAGTCTCGCGAGAAAACACGAGAGTTAGGAGAATCCCCTTTATACACTATTAACGCTTATGCATTGTATCTATACTACGTAATTGCTCATATGGTTTTCAAACAATACAAGTATTGAGCAAATGTGTTTTCCTTTATATCTGTATATATTTCGTTATATTCTCATTTTCTTTAAATCAAAATGAATAATATTAAACAATAGGAATAAGTGTGTATATTCTGAACAATATTTAAATTCGACAGATCTTACATAACTGACCTCAAAACACTTATTGGATACATTCGTTAAAAATTCAAATATTCAATTAAATTAAATATATACTCATCATGCCAGGAAAATAAAATTAGGTAATTAAATGTAATTCATTATATAGTACGGTTAAGATATTGACATGAGTTTACATAGATGGTGTCATAGTGTTGTGATTCTGCTATTTTGCGTTTTAAGTATTTACTTTACAATTACAAAATATAGAAATATTTGTGGAAAATTGGCCATATAATAATCCTTTTCAAATAAAAATGAATTACACGTTTACTATATTTTGAAAAATGATAAAATGTAATATATAAACTTATAAAAAAGTGTTTATAGTTTGTTTTCTTTCTATTTTTTTTTTTTTTCTTAATGACTTTCATATATATCTAAAACATATTTAAAAATCCGTATCTGCAATTTTAATGCATAAATTGTTTACTGTGCAAATCATTATCAAACTTCCGATAAGATTTATCAGTGCATGGGAACTTACATGTACAAGATCGGATGTTTATCGCGTTGTAAACATCCTTGATTATAATGATAAACTTTTGAATTCTGCGAATCGTTGATATATTACAATGAAATTTATGTTTTCTGTCATCCATATTTTCTTATTTGATACAGATAATTCCTTTACCAAAGCGTCATTAGTTTCAACGAAGTACATGTATAAAATTTTAATAATCTATCTGTATCTTCAATATAACTTTTCTTGTTATTAAGTCTTATTCAAAGTAGACAAAAATGGTTAATAATATATAGATTTTTAGAATCGATCGTTAACAGATAGTTTGTTTGAATATTGAATTACACTGGTGAGTATGATGATTTAAGCATCTCTATAAACATAACAATAATTTCCTTATTTCTTTTTTTCATTTTATTATGATTTTAAACTAATGTCCTCTATTTTTATACTTTTAATATTCTCTATATTCGGTTTCTAAAATACAAGTCCTTAGCCTGACTTGTTAAAGTTCTTTGAAAATGCATAGACATGTAATTGTTATACTAAAGGGATATTGGTCTTGAGCATAACAACAATTAGAGTTATTAAGCTGTGTCCGTATACAATTATTGCTGATTACTTTTAACATATCAGTGACGTAGGAGTAGACTGAAAAAAGGGAGGTAAACTTTTAAAAGTCACAAGCAAACATCAAACCTTTTCTTTCTATCATAATAGGAACACAGAAACTATGGATTTGTTGATTTTCTCCTATGAAGGATTTGTTTTATCTTATTCATTTAATTATAATATTTCTAATCGAAGATGTAAGAAATCCCCAAGAAAGTACTCCCGCCGAAAAATGATAAAAACATACAAAAACAGCTACTAAAAATCGGTAATAAATTTTCCATGGGGTTTGTAACGCGATATTTAAAGATGTCGAACAACAACGGAATAAAAAGGAAAAAACGACTAGACAATAAAACTGGATTTTATTAATTTCCATAATCACAGCAAATGACTGTATTAATATGTAGCTGGTATTACCCTTTACCTCTGAACATGTTGAAGCCGATGTACATGTAATGTGCACAAACATTGCGCCTACTTGTGATTACAACTTTCCATTCTTCATGCATTTATATAATTCAATGATTGTAATTGTTAAAATGTACATTGCATGATAATGCTAGTTTGGTTAGGGTCTGCTTTGTTAAATGTGTCTTGCGGGTTGTGGATCATTATATGTTTCAAGAGGATGCGTACATGAGTGTTGCAAACTCGGCTGATAAATAATTACCGGTCGGTAATCACATTGACTGACGGTGACAAAGTACAAAAACTGTTCGATCTACATTGAATTTAACATTTTCTGTAATTCGTTTATTCAGAGTTATGATATGAACTTTCTAAAGTAAATAAACCGATACAGACAAAAAATGACTTTTAACATTAATGTGATTAGAAGAATATAGATTGAAAACAGAAAAACTGCAAAAACCATGATACAGGAACATTTGATATAAGTAACAGGCAGTTTGTTACTCGTGCTGTGTGGATGCAGTAGAATGTGGTCCCGTGTCTGTAGTGTATGCCCTTACATTTTTACAGTTAGGGTTTTAGCTTGTGAGAGAGCTGTATACATATTCCAATATATTAATGTCCTATTTCTTTTACTGTGTTTAATTTCTGTGACATTTGGTCTCTTGTGGATAGTTGTCTCATTGGCAATAATACCACATCTCCTTATTTTTTATGTACTGCAGGGTTTGTTACTCGTGCTGTGTTGATACCGTAGAATGTGTCCCCGTGCCTGTAGTGTATGCCCTTATATTGTAACAGCTACTGTAGAGTTTTTTGCTTGTGAGAGAGCTGTCTACATATTCCATTATAATATCAATTTCCTATTTCATTTCTGTGTCATTTGGTCTCTTGTTGCGAGTTGTCTCATTGGCAATCATACCGCATCTTCTTATTTTTATATTTACTGCAGGGTTTGTTACTCGTGCTGTGTGGATGCAGTAGAATGTGTCACCGTGTCTGTAGTGTATGCCCTGATATTTTTACATTTAGGTTTTTGTTGCTTGTGAGAGAGCTGTCTACAAATTCCATTATATTAATGTCCTATTTCTTTTACTGTATTAAATTTCGGTGTCATTTGGTCTCTTGTGGACAGTTGTATCATTGACAATCATACCACATCTTCTTATTTTATACTTAGACATATACAGTTTTGTGGTAGTGCTTTTGATTTTTCCTCTCTGTCTGTCTAACTGTTAGAAATTTTGTCAACGAGCAGTGTCATTCTGTTTAATGGAAAGTGTCATGACAGAATTTCATTAAAGCAATGATAATTTGAATGTGTACAGCACTTGCAACCTTAGGCATTACTATTTCAGCGATCAATCAGCGGTCATCGATCAGTCACCGATCAGTCAAGTTCGCGTCAAACTCACGTCACTAATCCGTCAGACTGATAGTAAAAATCTTTGACTGATCGGACGGATCGGACGGATCAAACGGATTGACCTTTCTGACGGATTGAACTCTACTACGTCACATGTTGAACTCATACAAATTACGGAATCTTAGTTTCGTTTCATTTAATTAAAATGGCGCCACGGAAAATACGAATCGTTCAAGTACAGAAGCTCGACATTTTATTATTAATCATTCAGCAAAGTTTTAAGAATTAAAAGAGAAAAGAATTATGCAGATACAACTTAATTTAAATATTACAAAAGAATTGTGATAGACGTTTAATTTAGCAATTTGGCAATTAAGATAACTGATTGTTAACAACAGTGTATTATTTTTGATAAAAGAAGAAATATTGTTATTTTAAACAATGAAACCATTGAAATAAAGAAATAATTGCATTCTTATTCAACTAATACAAAACCCTTATATTATTCATAGCTTATACAAAAAAATGCTTATCTGAAGCCATTTATAATGGCTAGTTTCAAATGATGTTGCATTATTTTTGATAAAAAGGAGAAATATTGGTAATTTTAAACAATGAGAACAACATTTTAGCATATTTTCTCTGACATTCATTTAATTTTATGAAAACTATCAATCCTGATTTGAAAAAAGTACTAGAATCCAATGGCGGTTCATAATTTCTATTAAAATAAAGAAATTATTTTATTCTTATTCGACACAAACAAAAGTTTAAGTATTTTTCTCCTCATATTATTAAGATTTTATCAGACAAAACTTATCATGAGGCCTTTGAAATAACTAATTAAGAATAACATTGCATTATTTTTGATAAAAAGAAAAATATTGGTAATTTCAAACAATGCGAACAACATTTTAGTATCTTTTCTCTGATATTCATTGATATTTATGAAAACAACCCATCCTGATGTACAAAATGTACTTAATTCTAATGGTGGTTCATGATTTCCATTAAAATAAAATATAATAATTGCATTCTTATTCATCACAAACAAAATTACTTGTCTAAGGGTATTTATAGTGACTGATTGCAAATGACGTTGCATTACACTGTATTTCTGATATGAAAGAAGAAATATTTGAATTCTTAAGCAATGCGAACAAAATCTTAGAATCTTTTCCTGTAATTCAGCATATTTTATGAAAAACAACCAATCCTGATGTACAAAAAGTACTTAAATCAAATGGCGGTTCATAATTTCTATTAAAATAAAGATTTTTTCATTCTTATTCAACACAAACAAAAGTTTAAGTATTTTTCTCCTTATATTATTAAGATTTTATAAAAAAAAAAACTGATCATGAGGCCTTTGAAATAACTAATTACAAATAACATTGCATTATTTTTGATAAAAAGAAGAAATATTGGTAATTTTAAACAATGCGAACAACATTTTAATATCTTTTTCTGATATTTATTTAACTTTAAAAAAAAAAAACCATTCTGATGTAGAAAATGTACTAAAATCAATGGTGGTTCATGATTTCTTTTAAAATAAAGAAATAAATGCATTCTTATTCAACAAAACAAAAGTATCTTTATCATTATATTATTCACATCTTATACAAAATTACTGATCTATAGGCATTTTAATGACTGTTTGCAAATGAGGTTGCATCATTTCTGAT
>CM029598.1:46611958-46813481 GCA_017311375.1 Mytilus coruscus
AAAGAATTGAACTTTATATATAAGTTATAAATTAATATACTTTTTAGGACAATGGTGTTGATTAAAAATTACACAATTCCAGGCCCTTTTGTTTTCCATATAATTAATATTACCAATAATTAACAAGTTCCGAGTCGAATCCGATACCGATACCAATAGTACAGGTGTCAGACCACCAATTCAAAATCACTATCTATTCAACCAAATTTAGCAATTTTCACAGCTTTCTTAACATTTTACCTTAAATTTAACTTCATAGAAACCAGGTATATCCTGAATTGTACATGTATCACATTTCTAAATCCCAATTTTCAACCTCCTTTAAAGTCTTATAAGAAAGTGTAACAGGGTTCTTGGACGGAATAAAATGATTCGTCTAGATGTAAAGATGTTTATTTATTACGACATAAATAAATAACCCTGAAAGTACACAAATAACAAAACATAAATACATAGACAATACAGTGTACAAAGGATATAACTCTAATTCTTATAACGGAAAGTACATGTATAAAATACGATAAACTAGTTCTTTTCTATAAGAATACAACCAATACTATTAAAGTGTATATGTTATAAATATATAAATTCAATCAAACTCAATTATAAACCAAGTCAGGATTAAGTGCTACATTATGTCCAATAATCTTACGTTAGTCATTCATTGATTTATGAATGAACTATTTGTTACTAAATGTTTACATGTAATTATTGACATACAGGTAACTACTATTCACAAGACAAAAACAATACATTTACTGAACTTAAATTAAATAGACAAACACGGACAATACAGTAAACTAAAAATACATTGAAAACACTGATCTTACCATGCATATGGTACAAAGGTCTATCTCCTATTTGGAAGCATCACCAGATCATAATAATTTCAAGATATTCTGGTCCTGTTAAAATACAAATATAACCTACATAAGTATAATGAACTAAATTATATCTGCATAGCATTTATAAACAATAAGTATAATGTTCAATATACATTGCTTTAGACCTTTTATAATAATAATATAACTGTACCAATACATGTATCATTAATATATCTATGATGTATTATTTCTCTGAGTTCATGAAAATACTTCTTTAAAATAAAATATCTATCATTCATGCACAATCATTCTGACTTATTCAAAATACATTTTCTCTCAGATTCAAACTAAAGGAAAACAGTGTAAATATTAAAGACTTAGAAATATTAGTAACTGACCTGATTAATAAGAAATTAGTGTCCAGAATATAACTAATATAAATAATTTAAATATGGCTGCTGTAATGTATATCTTTCTCTCTCAAGGTATTCAAAAGTGTGGTAAAACTTTTAACTCAGTGACTATAACCAATAGAAGACAAGATAATATGACACATGACTGACTGACTAATGAACTAGAAAAATAGAGTAGAACTACAGTACTAAGAAGATATAACATACCAAGAAAATAAGATTGCATAAGAGAATAGAAGAATTGATGAACTCTTAAAATACATATAATAAAATTACTTATTAATATTAATCATTCTGAAAGAAAATAAATATTAATGTAAAACACTCTACCACATACTCCCTGGCTTCTAAAATGACGTCCACGTCATTTCAAACTAAACAACATAATATCTATGAAAATAAAAATGAAATAATATTATATCTGAAGCTGCAATGTACTGATACTGCAATCACTAATAAATACAGTGTAGAAATCAATCAGGATAATCCACTGAAATATTATCAATAGTAAAGCTAAAATATAAAACATCAATGGTCTGTCAAAATGGCTAATAAAGCCTTCCCTGCTTCTAGCTCTATCCCTGAAAATAAACCTCTGTCAATACAGCTAGATAGGTAATCTGCCTTCTGTCTCCACTCAGCTGGTATAACTACAGGTGTATCAGTAGGTGGAACTGCAGACTTCGTCACAAAATCACCAGACTGTAACCACTTAGGTTGTGTCCTCTCTCGACCTGATCGACGAGGCAAAACTGGAGGTGCATCATCTTCAACATGAGCTGGATCAAACGTCTCTGGTTCTAAAGGCATCTCCTGCTCATCATCTTCGTGTACAGAATCTAGTTCCTGTACATCTATATCATGGGCGTCCCCATCTGACTCCGGAGGTAGTAGTATTTCTTGGTGTCCATCAAGACTCTCTGTTTCATCATCCTCAACACTGGATGGAGTGTTGTGAACCATTGGTCGTTGATGTTCAAATATCTCATAATCATCACTATCGCTATCGCTTTCCTCCATGGTACAGTCTGTGTTCGAGTTGTTCTTGTTGTTTTTCCTTCGCATTCTTGTTCTCGGTCTAGGAACTGGTCTAGGTACTGGTTCTGTCGTTGGTGGTTGACTTGAAATATATCCCACAGGCAGTAAAAGATTCCTATGTAACGTTCGCTTACGCCCCTCGCCACTATCTTTCTGTACAATGTAGACGGGCATATCTTTATTCGGTTGTTCTAGTACAAGGTAGAGATCGTTCTCCATTTATCACTCAACTTATGTTTACCATCAAAAGCAACTTTCTTTACTAGTACTTTATCGCCTTTTTCTACGACTGCTCCTCTAACTTTCAGATCATATTGTTCTTTCTGCTTCTCATGTGCCTTCATTGCTGATTCTGAAGCAAGCTTGTATGCATCTACTAGTCTGTCCTTCAATTCTTGGATATACTTAGTTTGTGGTTCCCTATCTTTTCCTTTACAAGTCCAAATGCTAAGTCGATGGGAAGCTTCGGTTGTCTGCCAAACATAAGAAAGTATGGTGATTGTCAAGTTGCTTCATGTCGAGTGCAGTTGTACGCATGAACTAACGGAGCAACATAAGCTTTCCAGTTGGTTTTATCTTTTGGCTGTAAAGTTCCAAGCATTGACAGTAATGTTCTATTAAATCTCTCAGTCATGCCGTTGCCCATCGGATGGTAAGGTGTGGTTCTTGACATCTTTATTCCTGTTAGACGGCAAAGTTCCTGAATGATGTTACTTTCAAAGGATGGACCCTGATCTGAGTGAATTCTGTTAGGTAAACCATAATGCACGATGAAGTTGTTGAGCAATGCTTCTGCAGTTGTCTTTGCAGTCTGGTTGCGTGTTGGTATGGCCTGTGCATAACGTGTAAAGTGATCGGTGATTACCAAGATGTCTTGAATTCCTCCCTTTGATGGTTCTAGAGTAAGGTAGTCAATGCATATGAGGTCCATTGGCTGAGTTGTTGTGATGTTGACTAGTGGTGGTCTTCCTGGCTCTTTCTTTCTCTTAATACATCTTTCGCAACGTTGGATCCATTCTTCAATATCTTTGTTCATTCCAGGCCAGTAAAGCGTTCTCTAATAAGACTGGTGGTTCTATCTTTGCCTGGATGTCCCATTTCATCATGAAGTGCTTCTAAAACTAATTTGATGTGTGAAGATGGTATTATAAGTTGATGATGTATCCTTTGGTCGATGCTAATCTCTCGGTAAAGTATATCATCAATAAGTCTGAGATGGTTGAACTGTTTATTCAGTGGACTTGGTGTTATCTTTCCTTTTGCTGGTTTCTGTCCAGATTTCAGTTGTTTTATCCATGTGTGAAGCAGTGGATCCATAGCTTGGACTTCTGACCAGTTCGTGTCAGTTGAAACATCTATATGCATATCCAAATTACTGATGTCGATGGAATCTGGTGATATGGCATAGGAGTCAATCAACGGAGTATATATGCATCCACATATTGCTTTAATGGAATCTTTGCTGATGGTTGTCAATCTGGATAGTCCATCTGCATCTGCATTGGTCTTGCCTGGACGGTAGATGATATCAAAATCGTAAGCGGCTAGTGCAGCGAGCCAACGGTGTCCAGTAGCATCTAGTTTTGCAGACGTGAGTACATATGTGAGTGGGTTGTTGTCTGTGAGTACTCTAAGCTTGTGGCCATAGAGGTAGTCATGGAACTTGTCAGTTATGGACCACTTTAGTGCAAGAAATTCCATCTTATGTGCTGGATAGTTCTGTTCTGCTTTTGTTAAACCTCTGCTAGCATATGCGATTACACGTTGATGTCCATCTTGCTCCTGGTATAGTACGACACCAAGGCCTCGGCCACTGGCATCGGTGTATATTTCAAATGGTATGAAGTAATCAAAATATCCAAGTATCGGTGCTGAAGATAAGAGTTGCTTTAATGTTGTGAAAGCTGTTTCTTGCTTATCAGTCCACTGAAATGCTTCTTGTTGTTGTTTCTTAGTCTTTTCTTTCCTTTCTTTACATTTGAAGTTGGCATGATAGATGAAAGTGGCTTTGCTATCTGACTGAAGTTACGGATGAACTTGCGGTAATATCCTACAAATCCGATGAATCTACGTACTTCTTCAGGTGACTTTGGAGTAGGCCAATTCATAACTTTCTCAACTTTTCTGGATCTGTTTCTACTCCTCTTCTGATACAATATGTCCAACATATTTGACTTTTGGCTGGAAGAAAGAACATTTTGATGGCGAAAGCTTCAAGTTGGCTTGTCGAAATCTGCCGAAGACCATCTCAAGTCGCTCTAGGTGTTCCTCATATGTTTTAGCAAATATGATGACATCGTCGATGAAAACGCAAGATATACGCATGTGAAGAACTCTCAGGCAATCCTGTATAAGAGTTTGATAAGTTGTGGGGCGCTAGCAAGTCCCAAACATATCCGGTTGTACTCCAAAAGTGCAAAAGGTCCTAAGGTGAATGCTGTCCTCTCCTTATGTTCCTCTAGTATCTCTACCTGATGATAACCTAACTTCATTTCTACGGCTGAAAAGTAAATGTTGCCAGCCATGCAGTCTATCATATCTTCCATTCTTGGCAAAGCATAGGCATCCTTTTTTGTCTTTAAATTCAATTCCCTATAGTCCACGCATATTCTAAGAGTGCCATTCTTCTTCTTTACTAGAACAACGTTGGAGGCATACGGACTGTGAGACTTTCTAATAATTCCTGCTCGGAGCATTTGGTATAAATGGCTCTTAACATCTTCATACATTGAAGGCGGTATGTGTCGATATCGTTGTTTGAATGGTCGATCGTCCTCTAACAGAATCTTGTGTTGTACTATGTTGGTATGTCCAATATCATAATTATCTTTGGAAAATATATCTTGGTATGATGTGATAAAATATTTTCCAAGTTGGAGTTGATCTGATGTTATATTGTTGGTGGATATATCTACTTGTTGTAATAACGGTGGTGTAAATTCTTTCTCTTGGTTGATAGGTTGATCTTGGATAAGTACAGGTTGTAGTTCACCAATTATAGCATTTGGTTGAACGATGACTGTTCTTGTAGTGGTGTTGCAAATTCTAAGGTTAAACATGTCGTTGTGCTGGTACTTATAATCTATTAATGATGGTTCAATATCTAAATCTGTTGGTAATATAGATGAAGGTGTTTGTTGGGTAATAGCAGATGTAAAGTGGTATGGTAATTCTTTGGTTGTCATGGCTTTAATAGATATCTGACTGTTCGGTGGTATAATGACTCTTTCGTATTCAGCTGATTTAATCAATGCTATTCTGTTGTTCATCTTTCTAAGTTCTTTCTCCTCAGTAGTATGCACCTAAATGAAGAATACCAGGGTGTTGTTAAATCTGATGTTTGAAGAAATCGGTTGCCAAATCTATCTTTGTAATCATCCATGATGGTTGTCAATATATTTGTTCCCAATAAGACTGGAACTTTCGAATGATACAGACTATCTGGTACGACAAGTAGTATGGTTGGATAATGCTGATCAGTTTCTCTCAGTTGAATGTTGGCCTCAATATATCCATGGTACGGTAGTGAATTTCCATCTGCGCATTCAATGCTGATAATCTGTTCTAAAGGTTTGAGTGGTGTGTCAGTAAAGTGTTGAGTGTAAAATTCATAAGCTATTGTTGAAACAGTGGACCCTGTATCTAGAAGAGATGAAGTTTCAATGCCATTGATGATAATCTTTGATTCTGTCGGTTGTCCACAAAGTCCTGGTGGTATTGTTGATTTGCATAAATTCTGTTTAGGGCTTTGTATGTTCATGTCGATCGGCTGCCCTTTGTCGATGACATAATCTAGTTTAAAGGTTTGCCGTTGACATCAGTGTTGGCTCGGCATCCTCTGGCAATGTGCGAGTCTCTACCACAACGGTAACATGCAATCGGTTGAAATCTATAAGTGTTGTCTGATGTTGACTGATGTTGATTCTGACCAAAACCTCTGCCATAACCTCTACCATAACCTCTTCCATAACCTCTACCATAACTTCTTCCATAACCTCTATTTCCTCTACCACCTCTATTAAAACCTCTACCTCTAAACTGATTTTGACTAAATGGCTGTTGGTATGGTTATGGTTGTGTGTCTTGTTGTTGTTGATTTGGTTGATCTTGTTGCTTATTTGGTTGTCCAGATTCTAGCTGTTGAAGGCGTGTGTTGATTTGCTTTAGTGTTGCAGCAAGTTCAGATTCCTCCTCTTTCTCATTAGCAATGGCCTGTTTTGATGTTGCTTTCACCTTTGGTAGTTCATCAAGATTATGTTCTTTCTCAATCTTTCTCAAAGCTACACGTAATTGATCAAATGTATGATAGCGTTCCTTCTCATAGTGGCTTATATGCTTTATATCTGGTTTAAGTCCTTTCCAAAGCATGTCATGCATCATGGTATCTGCCTGTGGCTTACTGACTTTCCCTGAGTGGATGGCTTTATCAAGAATTCCTTCCAAGCGACAACTCCATGATGAAACATCCTCGGTTTCCTTCTGCTTCGCATTGTAAAAGTCACTCATGATGGTTTCAAGTTCATCTACATTGCCAAAACACTTTCCATCTTGGTCATGATCTCAGTTAATGATGCATCTGCTCCTAAACGCATTGCTACTAATCCGGCTTCACCACGCAAAGCTCTACGTATGGCTTGGATGATAGCTTCCTCTGAGTGGATCTTATCCTTCATGAGTCCAAGTACTTCATATTTCCAAAGTTCATATGTTGTTTCACCTCCTTTCTTTTCACTACTACCAGAGAAGATGTTGATTCTAGGTGGCTGAGTATAATGTGATGATGTTGATGATGATGGTTCCGTCTTAATAGGTTGCTTCTGTTTCCCCATCTGTAGTGTTTCCATTGCGTAAGCCTCAATCCACTGTTGTAATGCCTCAGGTGTATCTGCCTTTGGTTTTATATGCATTTCCTTCAAGGTGTCAACTAGCTGTTGATAATCCTCATCGGCCATGATGTCAAAATATGAATGAATCTACAATTAAGATATCCTAAATCTACAAGAAATATAATAAATATTAGCATCTATAAATAAAACAAAGTTATCTGAAATAAATACAGAAAAAGAATTAGTATTCTACAAGAAATAGTAAATGAATGTTAATAATCTGCAATAAAGACAAAAAAAAAAAATGTGATTAATTTCCTAAAATAAATACCAAATGTATATATTAAGTACCTAAAATTAATACAAAATAGAATTAATTACCTATAATGAATAAGAAGTAATGTTAAGTGCCTAAACTGAATACAAGTTATGTTAATGACCTTCAATGAATACAAAGTTATGTTAAGTACCTTCAATGAATACAAAATAAAGGTAATGAATAGCTGAAATTAATACAAATGTATTTGACAAACCTATATAAATCTATCTGGTAAATCTATATAAATCTATCTCTTACTCAAAATTAGTCAAAGTGAAAACAAATGTCTGGTAACTATATCCTAAGACACAATGAAATGAGATATAACTATGGGTATCACCAGTAATCTATGATGGATACAGAAAAAAAATATATATATACTATATAATATATATGCAGCACTGAAAATTAAAGTAAAGATTACTTATAGTTCAAATGTGGAACAAAATATCAAAATCTGAAATCAAATAATAATCAATAGATCTGAAATATCAAAGTATAGTATTAAATCTGGTACCAAGGATCTAAACTAACTGTAAAAGAAGTTATGTATAATTATTAAACACTAGTATCAAAATACAGTAGGAAAAAAATAAAGTCAGCTATCTAATAATAATCTGAAATTATAAAGTACAATTAATTTCTGAAATTACAAAAAAATTAATAACCTAAGTATGATAAACACAATATACAAAGAAAGACAACTCAATAATAGTGCTGATTATCTCCCTGAAAAAAATGAATAAATATATCAAGTATGAAAATATCTAAACACAAGTATGAATATATACAAGTAGGACACAAGTACTATATATAAATAAATATGAACAAAACTAAAGTAAAGATAAGTTCATCAATATATCAAAGTAAAGTAGATAGACTATAAAGTAAAGTCAAAGTACAAGTATAAGTATAAGCAACAGTGACAACAAATAAACTAAAGTTGGACCACAACACAACTATACTTAGTTTTCCTGTGTAACCAAAGCCTACTGTGTAATGTAAGTTTTATATGTCAGGGCTTGGGTTACTTACTACATCAAATCATATCCTCTGATGAAATACCAAATATGTCTTCTTGTCTCAATCTATGAGTTCACTCAAGTATATCTATATATCTCTATCTATATCTGGTTCGCTTATAGACTATCAAGTGTATGTACGCTTTTAAATGTGTATAAGAGTGTATTAATTTACATGCACTGCAATGCACAAAGTAGGGTAAGTGTCGGGCAAGGCAAGGGAAAATTTATTAAAATGTGAAAGGTCAAGGTCAATCACAGGTTCATCATACATACACACACATTGACATACAAATAAAATAAATAACCTATACCCTTATATACTAAGTACAAGTACAAATGTATATGTGACTACCCTGTATAGCAATAACAATGTCAATAAATACTAAGTACACACGTACTAAGCTAATACCAAATCAAAGTTTTTTTTTTTTTAATATGAAAATAATCTAAGTACACTTGCTCATAAATAATACCAATTCAGTACAACAGTATCTAACTATTGATGTGTATGCGTGTTAACAAAGTGTAAGTGAATGAAAAGAACAAACACCAACAGGTATGTAACACCTAACAATCAATAGTACACAATGTAAACAAATAAAAATGGCTAAGTACAAAACACAAAAGTGAAGTGTAAATACCAGCTGGATTTTCAATAATTTTCTAAGTTTGGACAAGCAGACCAGTTTTCAGTATTATTCAAACAAAGAAAATTTATAAACAGTACAATAATATACAATATCAACACAAAACATGCATGATAATGGCCAATTTCAAATATTGGATGTTTTCAAAGTCAATGTTTTTCTTCAATAGTTGCTTTCTGATACCAAATATTTGCAAAATATTTATAAAGAGGGTAACTATGTGTATATTCTCACCATTTCATTACATAAACAATGTATACAACAGCAAATAGTGTGTACAATAAACAATTTTCACCAACGTGTTGAATATTTTCGACTGATTTTTCCAATCTTCCGGTGGATGTCACGTCCTAGATCCTGACCTTCAGTGAGGCTCCAAAAGAAAATATGTCGTTGAAGTCTAACCTACTAGTGGGCGCCAAATGTAACAGGGTTCTTGGACGGAATAAAATGATTCGTCTAGATGTAAAGATGTTTATTTATTACGACATAAATAAATAACCCTGAAAGTACACAAATAACAAAACATAAATACATAGACAATACAGTGTACAAAGGATATAACTCTAATTCTTATAACGGAAAGTACATGTATAAAATACGATAAACTAGTTCTTTTCTATAAGAATACAACCAATACTATTAAAGTGTATATGTTATAAATATATAAATTCAATCAAACTCAATTATAAACCAAGTCAGGATTAAGTGCTACATTATGTCCAATAATCTTACGTTAGTCATTCATTGATTTATGAATGAACTATTTGTTACTAAATGTTTACATGTAATTATTGACATACAGGTAACTACTATTCACAAGACAAAAACAATACATTTACTGAACTTAAATTAAATAGACAAACACGGACAATACAGTAAACTAAAAATACATTGAAAACACTGATCTTACCATGTATATGGTACAAAGGTCTATCTCCTATTTGGAAGCATCACCAGATCATAATAATTTCAAGATATTCTGGTCCTGTTAAAATACAAATATAACCTACATAAGTATAATGAACTAAATTATATCTGCATAGCATTTATAAACAATAAGTATAATGTTCAATACACATTGCTTTAGACCTTTTATAATAATAATATAACTGTACCAATACATGTATCATTAATATATCTATGATGTATTATTTCTCTGAGTTCATGAAAATACTTCTTTAAAATAAAATATCTATCATTCATGCACAATCATTCTGACTTATTCAAAATACATTTTCTCTCAGATTCAAACTAAAGGAAAACAGTGTAAATATTAAAGACTTAGAAATATTAGTAACTGACCTGATTAATAAGAAATTAGTGTCCAGAATATAACTAATATAAATAATTTAAATATGGCTGCTGTAATGTATATCTTTCTCTCTCAAGGTATTCAAAAGTGTGGTAAAACTTTAACTCAGTGACTATAACCAATAGAAGACAAGATAATATGACACATGACTGACTGACTAATGAACTAGAAAAATAGAGTAGAACTACAGTACTAAGAAGATATAACATACCAAGAAAATAAGATTGCATAAGAGAATAGAAGAATTGATGAACTCTTAAAATACATATAATAAAATTACTTATTAATATCAATCATTCTGAAAGAAAATAAATATTAATGTAAAACACTCTACCACAAAAGAAATGACCTTCGGAACACAAGTACTACTAAAAATAACCCTGGTTTTCTGAAATCTTAAATTAGTATACTATGGAGCGCATTAATCCTCAATTTTTAATGCAAACTCATAGACAAGTAAATTTTGACTCAAAATGATCTAAATATATTTCTCTTTCACCAAAAGTTTTATTTCTGCAAATGGGATGGTTAGTTTAAGCAAACAATGACATCAAAAGCACTAGTTTGTGTCAGAGTAGGGCTACTTTTACGTTCTAAATTGGGGGAAGTGAATTGGTGGTCTGACACCTACATGTCACATGTAGTTTCATGTTGTAGTAAGAAAACCTGGACGGGTTCAAACAGAGAAGATTTTGAAAGCAGAGAAAATTGTGCACCTTATAATCAGCATGACTTTATCAAACACTGTGCGGGACAAATTTGCCATTCCAGAATGGGCAAATCTGACTTTGTTGTTTTAAAAGATAACAAAATATTTTTGGCCAAGTGATAGATAATTAAAAATTAAATTTCCCATATGTCCCAACATGTCACTGTTGTCACTGTTGTCACCACAGCTGATTAAAAGTACATTTCCATGGAAATTTTAAAATTCCATGGGAATATTAGAAGTTCCCATGGGAAAATTTAATGTTCCCATCGGAAAAGTACTTTTCCCATGGAATTTTAAAGTTTCCATCGGAACTAGAATTTCCCATGGAACATTAGTAGATAGTTTCTTCCCATGGGAAATTCTAAATTTCCCAAGGGAATTTTGTTCCCAAGGAACTATTTTTCTTCCATGGGAACACCTTTTTCCCTTGGGAACATTTATTCTTCCCATGGGAAGAATTATTTATTTATTTTTCTTTTATTATTTTTTTCGGAATTTGTAAAAGAGCTATGAAATATCGCAATGGACTGATGGTTACTTATAATCATGTCTGGAGCAGTTTAACAAAAAATTCATTTGATAAAATAAAAATATGTAATTACAATACATTTAAGGTATTTCTGTCATACTTTTACATTCAAAAGTCTTTTATTATCATTAAATTATTGATAGAAACTCTAACGTCCAGCGGCTTATTTTTTTCAATTTGAATCTCTCACCTTTTCGATCAATAGCATCGTGCATTTCATGTAATATTGTTCGCTGAACTGCCAAGGATCAGAGCCATGCCTGTGTATTTCAGAATTTAATTTAAATATAAAAAATATAAATCCGTTGTTTTAATCTATATACATGGGAAATCACGAATCGTGTTTTATATCGTTTTCCAGTTATAATCCTTGAATTTATGACATTGAAATCATAATTATTATCAATATATTTATTCTTTTTCATCTACGTAACTCGATTTGCGTGTTTTTCTCCACTAGACAGATGTGCACTGATTTTTTTTTAAAGTTTATGTCATTCATTCGGTCAAATTTCCAACTTCAATGTGTTACTTGTTTACAAAAAATCTTTTATTTGTTTCATTTTCTCAAACGCCTTTGAAAGTCTTGTTAGATTTGTCTTTGTGATCTCTCAGGTAAATATCAAAGAGAATTCAGAATTTTGCATTTACAAAGACGGATGAGGATTAAATACTTGATGGTATTATATACACTTGTATTTTACCCGTATGCTGTAATTTATAGTTTAAAGGAATACGAATACTTTATTTCTCATAAAACTACAATTACTAGTTATTGAGAACATACATAAACATAACTTACTATAAGGTACAATTATTACATGCATGTGTGAACGATACAATTAACTTAGAGGACTGACTTTCACATTTATAACTTTAATAAATTTAAATAGTTTTCTAATATTACAATATTTGATGAGTTAAACAGTTGATCAAATTTATAGATATTAGGGTTTGACCAACAATAGTTCGGTAAACATATCTTTCTTTCTAGTTTAAATGTTCCACAATTCAAAATGTAATGGTACTCGTCACCAAAAGTAGTTTGAGTGACACAGACGGCAAATTCTGTCTTCTCTCGGTAAACCCTGCAACCTTCCAGACTCAATCGGCAAGTGGTGACTATCACATCTATTTTGCATAATGTATAAATAAATTTGTAAGGTAAAATGAAAAGTATTTTCAAATTGTATATTCTTTAAAAAACGATAACATAAAGTTTTATGCGATTCTGCAACAAAAGCAAAGCATTCTTGTTGAAACTGGTCTTTAGTTTTGCTTAATACATTTTGACACCCATTTATCAGCAAAGTGTGTATTCCATATATTGAACATAATCATACCGCAATTATCAAAAACATTTTTTATATATGATATCCACTTAGTTTCTATTCCGTTTTCATTATAATAAAAACACAAGTTTGTATAATACAACACGAATTTTACTTTCTTTTCCATTAAGAAGTCTTCTCTCGAAATTTATCATTTACAACATTACAGACACAGTAATGAAGTATCTGCCAAGCTCTGCATACACCAGGAACATATATATTAGATATACTGTTCCCAGGCATACACTATGACATTTGGAGTAGACTGTTTTAAATGTAAGGAGCATAGTCGTCTTTTGTATCTAGATCATAGACTAAATGATTTATTTTTGCGATTGCATACAGGTAAAATAACTATTTGATTGCTGGTGATTTCTTTGTACGAATAGAGACCAATTCGAAAGAGTTTTAATTTGCAAATTTTATTTAATTTGCAAATTTTATTTATTTTATTTTTTGCCTCACTAGGTAGGTGAAAATGTTGTATAAAATTTATTGTAAAATTGCGAAACTTGCATTACGGGCATATTCTATACTTCTAAGTTTGAATAAAGAATCTAAACTTTTTTCAAATATGGAATACGCAACCAGATCTCTATAATCTTATCCATGTTTGAATCATGTTTCTGTGAAAGGCGGTTGATTGGGTATTAGTTTAAGGTAGGCGTGGTTTTAGGTAACTTTCCTCCAATCAACTGGCCTATTCGACAAACCTGTGTGCGCTGATGCGTAAAACTGGCTATGACATTGTAACGGCACGTGTCTTACATCGGAGTATGTCGTGCGTGACCAATGTTTATTGTAGTATTTCTTGTCATGTGGCCAATCTTATTTGATATACAAGTTTTAAAGATGGAAATTTAAATTCGCTTTTGAAAGATAATTTAAGCAGTACCCACGAGATACGGTCTTAGAGTGTTTAAGAAAAACAAAACTTTAAAACTTTGAGAAGGATACATATTTACAGAGACATATACTACATGTATTATATGTCTCTGATACTAACTATAACGTGTTTTGGAAAAAAAAATTAAGTGTCAGAGAATTTGAATTACGCACTTAGCGCATCTCGATCACTTTTGATAAAATAGTACATCGTTGATTTTTAATATTTAGAACTGATTTGTGACTGTTATAAGCAGAGACATCTACACACATTCTGGTTTAAGTTTACTATGATCACACTATAAATCATTTTGGGCAGACTTGCTTGTTTTATTCGTAAAGTGTTTTTTTAGGGCCAATGAATCCCATTTTTGTGATTTTTACTATAACCAAACCTGGCCAGGAAAAATATCAGCATTATTTTCATAACCTTGAAAGTTTAAAGTTGTTTGTGTTATAAATTTTTTACATTTCATTTATTTCAGCTTTCATTCACCGGGTTTATTTTCTTTTAGCGTTTTTTTTTTTTTATTTTGTTCATTAAATAAAAGTAAAATTTACTTTCTATAATATAGATACATATATTTGAATTCCTAAATAACACTTGGAAATAAATTTTGAACATTGAATTTGTCACCACTTCGCTTTTGTCGTCGGCTAACTTAGTTTGGTCCTTAATATGCATGAAATACTTGCCACTGAACCTTTAACAACAAACGGCAACTATCGACCAATCCATCTGCAATTGCGATACCTCTGTAAAATACCCGTCATTTTGTCACATGCTTGGTACTATTTTTTGAACAAATTTCGTGTTGTAAGCCGAATTTGTCCTACATTTAAATTGTTCTTGTTCAGTAATACATTCCTTGAATTCAAAAGTCCAGAGCTAACAAAAGTCTATATTGGTATAGTATGGTATAGTTATTCTTTCATTTTACATATTTACAACCGGTAACATCAAATAAAATTTTAGGCATGTTGTACTAAGCCATACGTTACTATTCGTCTCTGGTATGTAAATTTGTAAACAAGATTTAAATATGATTTTATATGCAAACTGAAGGATCTAAAATTTAAATGATTTATGTAAAAATAATGTATACGGAGCGGGGTATTGCACGAAGTCATCCAGACTACCCGGATTTTAAATCCTAGCCTCTGTACTTGTATGATGACTTAATCTAAAATTTAGCTTGTCAGATGAAAAAAAAACCAACAACACTTTGGTTAAGGACTACAGTTGAAAAGTAGCCTTTGCTAACAATCCATGCAAAATAGTAAGGTGTGTGTTCCTGAGCGTATAATGCACAAAGAAAGGGTTGTTATGTACTTTTGAACTTAGTAAGGTAGTATGGTTACCATGCACCTTCCTGTTATAACAGATACGACAGACGTGCACTACTGTCAACGGAATTACGGTATCAGTTGTTATAGTATACACAAAAATTAATTGGGCTTATTTGGTCTCTGCTGCATAGTTTATTTCATTGGCAATCATAGCCCACATCTTTTTATTCAAGAAAAGTTTTGGGGCCTCGGTGGCCAAGTGGTCTAAGTAGTTACTACTGTAATCACTAGCCAGTCAACACTGAGGTTGTGAGTTCGAACCCCGCTCGTGCGGGTGCACTCGACTCCAATCTTAATTGACTAGGATTGTCAGTTTTCCTATCGAAGGTCGGTTGTTTTCTCCGGGCACTCCGGCTTCCACCACCAATAAAAACTGGCCGCCACGAAATAGCCCAAAAGCGGTTCTTAAATGTGGTGTTAAAACACAAAAATCAAAATCAAATCAAGAAAAGTTTTAAATCTTGAATATTTTGTAATATCTTTATGAAGCTTGACTGAGACGTAGATTCACTCAGATACCGATCATTCTTATCTTTTCTTCTTTAACACAAATGAATGTCAGGGATTCGGAATATGGCAGTTATATATATATATATATATTCTCAGTTTATATTTAATTCGAAGCATTATCGAACTATGTCAGCCTATTGGACTTTCATCTTTAAAATTCACTTTGAATTAAAAATCTAAATGAGATAACATAGGAATAACTTGGAGTGTATACACGTATATGTAAAAAAGAGAAACCAACAGCAATATTTGACGCGAAGACGAAATTGATGATGTAATTTTAACGTCCAGTGACATATATTACAATGCATGTCGAAACAGAACTTGAAATTGACAATAGGTATTAATAGAACCGTCGCTTTTCCAAAGTATTCACGCTTAGTTGGAATTTCACGTGCTATTTCACAAGGTTCGCATTATAGTTATACATGTACAATACAACTAACAATTTTGATGACGAATTTCTGTTCTAGAACGTTCTAATTTTAATTTAAATCTGTGATTTTCTACAATCATAATTTTGACGAAGCAAAGCAAGTTAGATATAGATCTGGACTGATATGCATAAAACAATACCCAATCGTAGTATTAATTTATCGTAGAACATATAGAAAAATCCGTCTGTTCGGAACAAATCTTAACTTAAATACGGGCCCTGAATTTAAATCAGATCGGTTCTGGAGGTTTTTATTTTCAAAATACATATTATTGATTGTGACTATCTTTAGTTCCGTATCTTTCTATCTGTATAAAGTAACGATCGACAAGTGCGTACATTTTTTGTGAAATAAATATTTATATGTTTTAAAATGTCAATAATTATTGACAAGTAGTACAAACTTACATTTTTCAAATTTGACCGATAGAAAATATCTCCATTAACTGTTATTTCCTCATATCTTTGGTTGGAATTAAATATCATTCATTACACCAGAAATGTAATTCATAAACAAGTGGTAGTAAAATTGACTACACGTATGAGTTTAGTAATTTATGGTATATCACTGTCGGACTCAAGATACAAAACAAATGTACACATGATGTATATTATAACAGATAATTGATTTTTAAATATAAAGTTCCAAATTACCGGCCGCATACACAACTCAGCAGTTACTGTAAAGCGGTACGTGAACCAGCATTACGTGTAATAAAACTTTTAAGCCCAACAGGAAATCGCTTGAATACCCGGAAGTGTCACCTCACAGTACCTCTGGCAATAATTCCTTTAGCCATGGTCAAGTTAGAATTTAATAAAAAATTAAATTTTAAAAAAAGTCATGTTGTATATTGAATAGTCCCAGATAAAAAAGTTATGGACAAATTAGATTATTGGAAACAATTTTACACGGAAAACTGCATTTTAATTATGGCTTTAAACTATAAGAGAATCCATAAAAGAAATCGCTCTAAACTAATTCCCTATATTTTGTCGAGCCTGCGACTTTTGTCGGAAAAGCGAGACATAGCGATCAACATTCCGTCGTCGGCGTCGTCGTCGTAGTCGGCGGCGTCCACAAATATTCACTCTGAGGTTAAAGTTTTGAAATTTTAATAACTTTCTTTAACTATCCTGGATTTCTACCAAACTTGGACAAAAGCTTGTTTATGATCAAAGATAGTATCTAGAAGTAAATTTTGTAAAAATTTATTTCCTGTTTTTCGTATATTACTTATAAATGGACTTAGTTTTCTTCCAGTTAACATTACATACAATCTGCAGTTAAAGTTTTACAACCTTTATTAGATTCATAAACCATCCTTGATTTTTACCAACTTGGACAGAGGCTTCTTACAATCAAAAGATTACATAGACAACAGCAAAAGTAGGCGAGACACTGGGTTCCGCGGAACCCTTACAATATTTTGTTTCATAACGTTAGCTAAAAAATCTAAAATGGCAGATCATAGTTATTTAAAAATTAGAGAATGTAGAGAATTGATATTTTGAATTTGAATTTGATGGTGATATTTTATCTAGGAGAATAAAACGTTAATACTTATGAATTTGTGCTGTTTTATACAAAATGAACATGATATATTTACATTTTTTGGCGGAGTTTCCCTTTAACTTTTTAGACTTTTATTGCTGTATTTTTGGTTTTATTGTGCTATCATGATACTATATTAAAATTCATTATTATACAACAAATGAATAAAATGGCTTTGATAGTTTCTATTTTTCGATAAATGGACTGTTTTTGGCGCTAAATGTCCTATCTATGCACTAAAATATTCTCCGCCGTTAATAGTGATACACTTTTGGTGAATGAATTGAATATGAATACCCATCTTAACATTATTCAGTGTAAAAAAAGTTAATATCATCACTCGGTATTGTTTTAACACATGAAAATCCGAGCCGGAATATATGTACAGAATGTATTACCAAGGAAAATGCATACCGGCACATATAGAACACATAATGAATTGTGCAAGCACAGTACAAGATTAAATGTTCTTGAAAAATTTAAATATACATTATATTGAAATAATCTAAGTTTTCTTGCTTGTATAAACTTAACATTTATTATACCAATTATGGAATATGCATATGTGTTTCGGGATAGTTGTAGTCAACAAGATTCTAATAATTTAGAACATGTCAAGTTGGAAGCAAAAGGAATAGTAACTGGGTTGCCCGTGTATGTCAGTCGTGAAGCTACATATTTCGAAACAGGCCGGAAATTGCTATAGTAGACAGAAGAGAGTCAAGAAAGCTCAATGTGTTATATTCTTTACATAACGAAACTGCCCTTCGCATCCCCCCTCATCTACTACAATTGAATGGAAGTCTAAATCCCGACATATGGACTTCCCGAAATATAAAAACAGCCACCCTTCTGCTTTAGTTGTAGTGTTAGAAAACTTAATATCATTCATGCTTGAGAAATATGCGAAGCTCTTTAAATGCAGATCTGCACCGTGTTAATATTAAACTAAATCCCGCATGCAGCTGTAGCCATGCTGTTGAAGATTGTATTCATAACTTTTCGAGTGCCCATTTCACAAAGAAGCAAGAGAAATATTGTTTTTGATTTTAAAAGATATGCTATACCAGTTGAGCTTCTACTGGCTGATCACGGTGACCTGTATACATTTCAGCAAAACAGAGACATATTTACAGTTATGGTGTGCTTGTTCATGTGAGAATTTCTCATATTAATACACCGTCAAAATTTCATGTTTGGTTAAATTTGTTCAAAACACTGGTCTGGTCATCTGTTTTGTATATTGCCCTTTCATACTATTTTAAACTGCTAGGTTTTCTTACATAAATTTCGATGTGCCCCGTGCTGTCTATCATTTGTTATTTAGTTTTATATGTATTGTCTATCATTTGTTGTTTCGAAATTATTGGTCTTTTGTTGGGCAATGTATGACAAATATATGTTTAAAAACCTCGCCCGTAATTATAAATTATGTAATTCATTGACCGCTCCCGACATGTGTAACTTCAATGCATATTTTAGCGGCGATCAATGTCTTTCAAATTACTTTATTTTTATCAATAGTACCGCTTAAGTCGACGCTAGGGGCCGTCTTGACCTTGTTGTGGGGTATGAATGATTTGTTCATTGTTGAAGACCCTACATCAACTGTCAAGATGAAGAACAGGAATAAAAGCCCTGTTCATTGATAATTTTCTATGTTTTCTATGTATTGTGTGCGATTTTGTCCCATGTACATTTACTCCATATCCTTTCATTTTCTACATATATATATGTTGTGCAAAGTAAAGAAATTTTTGAATTTGTTCAATCTTATATCAGAAATCTGTGATAGCGATAATTTGTGTAAATTGTACATCTTCGTTTGGAACTATTTATAGAGATTATTTTTCGCTAACAAACTTCTCGGTCATAAATTGTCATTATATAGTTAAACTAATTATTATTTTATCAAAAGTCTTATTTCCGTCTTTGTGAAAATAAATTTGACACTTAATAGTAACTTATAGCACAAAAGCTTTTCAAACGAAATTCGTTACATGTTAATAAAATTGAGACATTTATTTCTTTACCCATTTTTTTTTTAATAAATAATTGAATTTATTTATTTATTTTAAAATTTAAATGTAAATTTTATAAATAAGTTAATAAGACGTCCACTTTTGCCCTGTCACAATTACACAAAGATTATGTATACTTTATTCTGATAAACCGCTGTAAATACAAAGATACATAGAAGAACATAGACATTATACAATATTACAAAGGTACATATGTTGAGGAAATAAACAATACAATAGAAATACATAAATATGTTTACATGTTAAAAATGTGCAGTGTATATTAAATGGAAGGCCTTAAAATATGACAGCGGAGGGAGAAGGTTAATTGAGAGAATCCACTTCATCGTTTATAACTCTAAAAAAAAATTGCATAAATTTCTAAGCTAAGATTGTTTAGATGTATTCAGAAGTTCCTGAGCTTAGGAATATCACAATGGTTTGTGAATTTTTTATTTAAGTATTTATTTCTTTCTGTTGTAAAAAAGTTGCATTTGAGGAGATAATGGTATTCATCACCAATATCGCCATCTTCACATAAAGGACAAGTCCGATTTTCTCTTGGGATATTAGACCACCTCCCACATTCTATTGGCAGTTTATGGTTGACCATTCTAAATTTACAGAATGTAAACCCATCTTTGTCGTTTAGAACATCAAAATACTTTTCAGTTTTAAGCGATTCCTTAAATAGCCTGTAGTTCAGAGTTTTTGCAGAGGCTTCTACACTTGAGAACCAAGTTTGGGTAAACTGGTCTTCTAAAGTAATTTTAACAATTCGCTTAAGCCAATTTGCATCATGAAAGGTTTGATATGTCCATATAAATGAAAGTCCACATTCGTTTAGGGTGTTTTCTATGCTTATTAGCCAAGTTAATCGGAAATTGGTTTCAAGTGCCATTTGAGTCATTAATTTATAAACATTCAGAACTTCACATACAACTAAAATTCTGAATTCCTACTTTGTCACGCTTCACAATTCACGCCAGTCCATATTACAACAATAATATATTGCATTTTCGGTTTTGTGTTAGTTTGTATTACATGCATTCCTATTTTGTTTTCGTCATTATTTTATGTATTTTGTGTTTGTATTTGTAAAAGGAGAGGTGTTATAACTTGTGTTCAATCCCATTTACTGCTTTTGGAAATAAAATGTGTTTAAATAAAACAAAACAAAAATACGGTATAAACGTAAGTAAGTCACACAAAAAAACCTCACGTGAAAAGTAACAAACTTGTACATTTGGTACATGTATAGAGCTCTGATACATGTACCTGTATATGTAAGAAAAACAGTCACAGAAATCACTAATCCATGTCAATGTTAAGTTTTTAAAACAATTCAACAGAGACTAATAATATGACTTCAATTTATTATTTTCTGTTCTTGTTATTCATATACATAAACTGCCTATGCCCTATACAGAATATAATACGGAAGAAATCAAAATGTTGAAATAAAGATGTCCGTAGAAATACCGCAAATGACCACCTCAATATTACGCACTAGGGACTTGATGGGAAGATATAAATTATTGGCACAAA
This sequence comes from Mytilus coruscus, assembly GCA_017311375.1. Lineage (NCBI taxonomy): Eukaryota > Metazoa > Mollusca > Bivalvia > Mytilida > Mytilidae > Mytilus > Mytilus coruscus. The sequence goes on from CM029598.1 coordinate 46,633,243, forward strand.
GGACATGAAATATAAAAGTAGACTGTGCTATTATAAATAAATAAATAATTTCAAATTATATAATCATATCTTTAGTAATAACAGTGTTATTAAATATTTTATCGACACGTGCCGCACTCTATTGATTGTCATTGATGTGTAATCGATTGAAATTCGTGTTCATTCAACCAGAACCTGTTAATTACGTACGTGTATACAGATTGTACATGATTGTATTATTTCAGCATGTTATAGTGTTTTTGTTTTATGGGTCTTGTAGTTTGTAAAAAAATAATCAAAATTTGTGGTATTTCTACGCACCGGAAAATAAGTTGTTTTAAACATTTTTTTATCTGTTTTCTAATAAGTTCAATAATAGAAAAAGAATATTTTGTTATCACAACACACACGCACAACTTAATTTAAAACTTACTTGTCATTGCTTCATATTTTAATGGAAAATCAGAGTTTTATGGAAGTTGCATGTTGAGTGCAACTTCAGATAATAAAAGCATATTGACATTTTGTAGAAAACCCGCATACTTCAATAATTTAAAATAAATCCTGCATTGTCAACAAATTTCATTTTTTCTAGGAGAAAACCAATCTAAAGGAAAACATGTTCCCCTTGTAAAATATCTGATTCAATGATAAGAAAAATTGTTCCCATCGGAGAAACAAATGTTCCCATGGGAAGAAAAATCGTTCCCATGGGAAGAAAAATTGTTCCCATGGGAAGAAAAATTGTTCCCATGGGAAGATAAACTGTTCCCATCGGAAAAGTTAAATTCCCATGGGAACTTTTAGTATTCTTCTTTTCCCATGGGAACTGTAAAGTTCCGATGGGAACTTTAAAATTCCATGGGAAAAGTACTTTTCCGATGGGAACTTTAAATTTTCCATCGGAACTTCTAATATTCCATGGAATTTTAAATTTCCATGGAAATGTACTTTAATCAGCTGTGGTGACAACAGTGACAACAGTGACATGTTGGGACATATGGGAAATTTAATTTTTTAATTATCTATCACTTGGCCAAAAATACTTTTGTCATCTTGTAAGACAACAAAGTCAGATTTGCCAATTCTGGAATTGCAAATTTGTCCCGCACGATGTTATCAGATGACAATACGAATACTAAGAATCCAGACTAAAAATGAGGCGTAGTAATTCAGTCACGAACCCGCAATGTCGCGGATGTGTTCTAGTTATTCTTGAAATATCATTGAAAGACTGAATACTTTTCCATTGATCGCTTCACTAATAACCGGGCATTCCTAAAAATAAACAGTAATCACAAATCTTTTTGTACCTACTATTTCAAACGTTTTTAGAGCCTTCAACAGTCACAGAGCGGGCCGATATCCATTTGATATTAAAATTTTTAAAAAATGGAACTCTTTGTTAGAGAAGGTAAAAAAGGCATAGTTGGTTTATTTTGATTGATCACATCTGTTTCTGTGGGCTTTAATCGTTTAATGTAGGTATATAGCTTAGTATTCTTTTGCATCTTACATGTATATACGTGTATATATTCCAATTATAGTATGGAGCTGAGAGATATTTGTAAAAGTTTAAACTAAAGAAAAAATTTCACAAAACAGTCAATTATGGTAGGTGCAAATACATGTGCATAACCATAGATTCCACAGATGCATAAAAGACTGATCTTTTTAAATCATAAGTTTGAATCTCTGCCTGCGTCAACGGACTTTATGGGAAAAAATCCTAAAAAATGGATAATAATCTCATCGAAAAGAGAAAATCGGGTAACCCTTTTTAATTTCAGGCGTGTTTGAGATAAATATTTTGTCTTGAAAACGTATAAAGCAACAAATGTATTTGATACATCATCTCGCTTGCGTGAAATGTGATAAAAAAGGAAAAGTCGGCCACCTTATTCACTAACACTCCCTTATATTTTTACTGAAAGCCCTTGACCCTTGACGACAGACTTTACTTGTGGATTTTTTTATGCATATTTTCAAAAATATATCATTTTCTTATGGGTTTTATCTAGGGTAATAAGTCTTCAACCTCTGAAAATTTGTTGTCTGCCCTTCCACGAAATATTTTGACTGAGAGTTAATGAATAATATAATGATGACTGGAATTGTCCTTTGTGAAATGATTAAAGAAGGAAATGGCGATTTTGATTTGGAATTCAGTAAGAAATGTCTAAACGTTAACACCGATAAACCTTTATAAGATTCTTATTAACGTTTTGTTTTTTGTTAGTTAGAAAACGTTTAAATAGGTAGCAGTCATATCAGTCAAGAAATGAAGCATTTGTGGAGTACATTGTAGTACCTTAACAATCTGGACAGATTAACAATTCAAAATTACATGTGTGAACATTACAGAACTAACGGAATTGGAAGTAATCGACAATAATGGTACTCTGTTAAGGATGTTCGCACCTCTTGCTTTTGAATTTTTGCCAGATATTCGGAATCCTCTGGTTTTATCCATGTATTGCCATTAAAAAAAATTCCCCACTAACCCCTACTTTTCTTTTCATAATTTTATTACATATAGTTTAATAAGCCATATTTGAAAATCTTATAAAATCCTTGTTATTTTTTCATAGTTTTTGAAGAAAAAAATGTGCCAATGTTAAATATATGAAAAATCTAGAGAGAATCATTTCTCGCCAAATTTTCAATGGCTTATATATAGAAAACAAAGACACAGACCTTTAATTTGTTTCTGCTTTTAAAGTTCCTTTATTTATATACTATCATTTTATTACAGTCTTTTTAAAAAAAGCTTGCTATTTTGAAGTAGAGGAGCGAACATCTTTAAGGTAAATTAATATAGTTGTCTTAACGTAAGACTATTTAAAGCTTGGCATTTGACAAAATTTTAAGACAGACACTTGTCTATTGATGACGAGTCCCTATGTTGGCCACTAGATGTTATTTGTGATTTTTGTTTTTGTTGATAGGTTGCTGTGTTATTAATTTAACATCCCTACATCTTCTTTTATAATATTTGATTTCTCTTTAGTTTTATTCAAACATGTTCATTGATATTGCCATGTTTAGGAGGTTTATTTTAATGTTTGTCACTTACTAGATTATATAGTACATATATGATTCAATGACGATACAGATTTGAATTTGAACTAATATTAGTAAATTACGTTGCTCTTATGTCAAATTCCATGTAGAAACTGTACTCTGGAACAATGCATCTCGTAAAAAAACGGTTTTGCCTATTGTGATTTCTGTATTAGCTTTCTGTGTAATGATCTGCAGACTGTATTTTTTCTGTTCGTTTTATTTCTCCGGGTAATGGTGTCGGTCTCATGTTTCGACTTATTAAATTTGATTATCCTTGGTATCACCTCTCTCTTTTTTAAAACGAAAAAGCCATCATATGTGGGTGTACTCTTTAAAATGTCGAGTCAATTACATGTAGTAAGTATACGCGTGTTTTCCTACTCACCTTGAGCACATCTACAGCAATATTTAACCGATGATAATCGTTTCTGTCAAATATTAAAGATACTTTAATAAAACAAAAACTCTAAAATTGTATATATACTAATATAAAAACAAAGCGATAAATCATAAAGATTGAATTGCATACTTAAAATATAAATAGATTATTAACTTAAAGGTAAAAACTTAGGAAAAATCTAAAACAATCAAAACGATTAGAAAAATTATTATATCACAATGATTACAACATGCGTAATTTTGGTCTATCTCTCTTAAAAAATCTACCCAAATTTATATTTATTCAAAGATACTTGGGTTTGAATTTTAGAAGATAACAACTCATTACTGATATGTACATGTACCATCACATTTAGACATTTACAATGAGCTTGTGGGTAATCTTTTCTGTAACACGCAGAGAGCATATTAGAATAAACAATGCTTAAACGGCAATCGATTGATGATTTACGTCCAGCAGCAAATGTTACAGGAAGATAACATTCGATTTTTTCATAAAATATTTGCCGAGAGTCACAATGTAAAACCGTAACGAATGAGTAAATAAGCTTCACATTATGTAGCGAGGTTGGTATTTTACGATATCTTTACACAGAAAGGACGATAACCTGTCTGTCGTATTTTCTTCTTCTTTTTTTTTTTAATTTGCTTAGCTTGGTTGCCCTAACGGAAGATAGCTTGATAACTTCTCCGTACACATTGTGACGTTGCTGATAACTTTTGATACTGGGCAGGGTGATATAGGTGCAGGAAGTACGATAAATAAAGTTACACAGTGACTGCTTTCTTTTAGTGCGCAAGGTAACAGTTCGAGACGACCGGTCTTTGGTGTTACCTCTTAATGCTTTGCTGAGTAACAAGTATCTGATTAAATTTATTTAGCTAACCCGACCAGGGAATGAACTTAGGTCCTCTTAACTTGAGGATTAAATAATACTACGACACTGCCGAGATGAAGTCAATAGATTTTACAAAATTGAATGTAATCATAAAATGGATCAAGGCGCACATTTGAAAATAACTAATTTCAATGAGAAAGTCGGTCCGTGTATATTTGCGTCCATTCGTTTTCGTTTTGAAATATCAAAACAAAAACGAAAGTGTTTTCATTTTCGTTTTGATTTCTCAAAAACCAAAATGAAAAACAAAAGTGTTTTCGTTTTTCGTTTTTGATTTGTCAAAAACTAAAACGGAAAACGAAAGTGGTTTCATTTTTCGTTTTTGATTTTGCAAAAACCAAAATGAAAATCAAAAGTGTTTTCGTTTTTCGTTTTTGATTTCACTAAACAAGAAAAACATCTACGTTTGGGTTCAATTTCTATCTTTTGTTCTATTTAATTCTCGTTTTACGTTCTACAATGTTTTCCTTTCTTTTTTCATAGCCATCGATACCCCGGTGTCTATACTACTTAAAGTAGACAGAATAGACCGCCTGACTTATGATTTGAACTAAGGTGATTAATGAATCAAAGACTTTCAAATTTTCTTGTTTTTATCTATAATAAAATATAAAATTTCTATATTTAAATATTAAATAAATCACAAATTTAAATAATACAATGAAATATTATATAAAGATGGTAAAAATAAAACGATTGATTACAACATCACATTAACAAGGGAGGTTACTACTTGTCTGATAAGAAAACTAGCCCTGTCGTTAAAGTATGCACAGCGGTTATTTAAATCTGAAATAATGTCGAAGAATGGAAAAGTCTTTATCAATCTGAACAAAAGGATGCATGATCTTTACTTTTCAGTTTTGAAAGGTTAGTAATCTAAGATGATTAGAACTGATGACCTAGGTCCATCTGTCAGTATTAGTACTATTACACGAACATTCACGACGATAATCTGTTTTTTTTTTTTTTATTAAGATTGTTTGATTGAAAAACAAATTTCCGAAAGTTCACAATTCAAAATGGGATTAGCATTCAATCATTTTGCCATTCGGGGCCTATTCGTGATGACTTATACTCCTTTGTGAAGGCTATATGGTGACCTATACTAGAGGGTGTGGACGGGGGGTTACGGAATAGACAATAATGTGCAAAAATATAAAGAATTATAGAAAATGGACCAAAAAAAAAGAAAAGAAAATAATGCGGTGTTAGAATATAAAGAAAAGAGAACAATTGGCAAAAAGTATAATGGTTAGAGAAAAATGGCCTAAAACATTAAAGAATACAGAAATGAAGGACCCCAATCCAGACCATTATACTAGTTGCCTATACCCACGTTTTCTGTCGCCAGTAGATTGTTATTGGTAATCGTGCGTTTCTCTTTATCTTTATGACTATCAATTAAGACGTGAGCGTCAATAATTTGCCAGCATATGGTTACTTAACTTCTTTGCTCCTGGTGACAAAATGGGAACATTTTATTAATTCATTGCGTCCAAAGTACTCAAGTCTTTTTGGTTTTATCTTTATCAGGAGGGTTAGGCGGGAAAAAACAAAAGTACAGTTCACCTGTTGGTACTGTAGCGTCACTCTTCTTTCATTTTCTTGTGCCTGTTTTCTTTTATTTACACCAGGTTCGACTTTTCATTTTCAAAACCTGTTTATCCCCACTACTCCCCGTGCAAAATTATATAATTTTATTAATGGTGGCCCTTAATGATTAACAATAATTGAAAAAAACATATATGGCATACAGCTACCGACGACAATAACAGAATTAAAGGCTCTGACTTCAAACAGGCCAATATATTCGAGCGATCCTCCCCAACTCATACCTGGGTGGAATAGAAATTAGTCCATAAGAACAGAGTTGTCTTTCACATGAAACCATGTAAAACATTGATAAATAGTTACTTCGGTATAAATGATCGAGAAATTAAGAAGGTAAAAAACAAAACAAATATTAAAATTAAGACTATTCATGCAATAACTACAACTTGGATACAGTCACTTTGTTCAGTTAGAGTTTGATTTTGACAATTATTTTGCAAATCACCATAGATTTCCGATAATTGTTCTGCATAAAACCCTATGGGAAAGCACATTGACATAGTTTTCTAAACGTTTCTTTCGAACCCAATGACATTGCATATAGTGTTGCAACCTGTAATGTGAAGATGTGCATGAAATTGCGGAGGTTATGGGAACTTCGGTCTGGTCAAACCAAAGATTTTAAAATTGTTTTTGTTGCTTCCTACAAGCACGCGGCATTAATAAATAAAATCAGAGACTGGTCGGCTCGGAGTCAAAATATTGAATCCGCGTAGGATAACATGTCTTCCTGCGAACTATAACATCTCGAACTAGCACGTCCGGCTGAGCGTGTCTGTCTAATCCAAAGTAGGGTTAATAATTCATATTACAATAACATGTTCTCGTCCTGAATATGCATTTAATTTGCCACTGGACATTAAAAAGCCATCCATCATTACCATCTCAGGCACAACCTTGCATAAAAGAGTGATTTTGCGGTCGTATAATGGTATGACGTTTGTCGTCGTCGTCCGGACACATTTGGTTTCCGTATACATGTAGGTGTATGGATCTTTATGAAATTGTACCACAAAGTTTCATACCACATAAGGAAGGTTGGAATGGATTTGAGGGTTATTGTCCCAACTTTGTAGGAATTAAGGACCAAAAAACAAGCATTTTTCTTGTTTCAGGACAATAACTTAATTAGAAGTGTATGGATCTCAATGAATTTGTACAACAAGGTTCCATACTTCATAAGGAATGTTGTGACTGATTTTGGGGGTTATGGTCCAAAACGTTCAAGAATTACGGACCAAAAAATCGGTTAAAAAACTAGGATTTTCTGGTTTCCGGACAATAACTTAAGTATAAGTCTAAAATGAATCGTTTTAGGAAAAGGACTTAAAACTTAAAAACTTTTCTTATACTTTGCATACGTTGCTCATTTCTTGACCAATTTCAATGGGGTTTAATTCAAAGTCTTGAATTCTTGGTTTTTTTATATGCAGAATCTCACCGTGTATTCATAGATTCTTATTTTGGGGTCCGTTTTCAATTTGGTCCACATGAAGGTCCAAAGGGTCCAAAATTAAACTTTGCTTGATTTTAACAAACAAAATAGATTATTAGGGTTGTTTGCTTTGGTGAATCTAACCGTGTATTTAGATTTTTGATTTTGGGCCCGATTTTCAAATTGGTCCACATTAAGGTCCAAAAGCGTTCATAATCAATAATAATTTGATTTTAACAAAAACTGAATTCAAGGGGTCTTTTAATTGCTTAATCTACGCATGTATTTGTATATTGGATATGGATCATGATAGGTAAATATACAATTTCATTTTTTACAGCAGATGACCGTGAGGGCATACCGGTGTTATGTTGCCACAGACATTTCTACCCACGTGACTTGCGTTTTTGGCTGATAACCGAACGTATTTTGTATAATTACGAATATCGGATATCATCGAGTGTAAAATAACACTCCTTGTTATATATTAATTTCATCAATAAATATTCATGAAAATAATTTCAAGAACATAGATAAATGATATGAAAATGTTTTGTCGTGAGAAATATATATAGCAATAACAAATCAAGAATACCGAAAATTTGTGTTAACGCATGCGGAAGAATATCTCAAGAACGTTTTGCAGCAAACGCGGGAAAATATGAATGCCTACTCAAATCCAATCTATTAAAAAAACGAATTATTACAGAAGAGTGTCCACCATGCACTTGCACTGCACTATCATTAGAATAGTAGAATAGAATGATATACAAATGGATGAAAATTATATATAACTGTTATACAAATATTAATATTATATATAACACCAAACCAGAGTATACTGATAACAAATGATTATATCACTACAATATAATAGTTATTACGATGAGGTTGAATTTCCTGTCATTCATCATCCACACACGAACTTGTCTCAGAAAAAAATATATCTAAGTACCTTAACCTAACTTTCAGGTATAGAGATGTGCTTTTTTTTCTGAGACAAGTGCTTGTGACCATCCACCAGAACTTGCGGTCATCCCATGTTCAGTACTTCAGTACTTTGATTTAAGTTCTTAGACCACATTCATTCTGTGTCAGAAACCTATGATATGTCAAATATTTAATCACAATAAAAATTCAGAGTTGTATTGCACAATTAATAGAAAGTGTAAGTAGATTCACAGTTAAAATAGATACCGCATTAAATTTTAATTTTATAGAAGAAATTATGTATAAATATAGTTTGAAATTTTCTATTCAATAATAGATCTTTTTAAAAAATAATTAAAGGTAAGTTTTATGGATGTTTTTTTTTAAAGATATTGTATTAATGATGAATGATATTTTGTGAATTTTTTTTTTTTTTTTTTTTTTCATTTCTTTTGTAAATATTTTTAAGAACTTGGTGGTAGGTTTGTTTTATTCTATATAAATTAATTTTAAAAATGCTATATAGATATATATATATTTTATGAAGCTAACCCTTGACAAACTTAGCTGTTATTGTCCATTGATAGATACTAGTAGATTAAACTCTTGGTATTGAATCTAACCTTGTACAACTGTATTTAGATTTTGGATATTGGACCACATTCTGTACGTGCCTGTCTCAAGTCAGAAGCCTGTAGTATAGTGGTTGTCGTTGGTTCTTGTCTGTCATATTTGTTTTCTTTAATTATTTTGTTAATTTTCTCAACCGAATTTTTTATATTTTTCATGTTCAGGCCTTTTATAGCCTACTATATGGTATGGTGTTTTCTCATTGTTGAAGGCCTTACGGTTACCTTTAATTGCTTATATCAACTTTATTTGAACATTGGCAATTATACCTCATCTCCTTATTTTATAAAAGTCCAATTCAAATTTTTCAGGTCTTTGACCACATTTATTCTGTGTCAGAAACCTATGCTGTGTCAAATATTTAATCAAAATTCAAATTCAGAGCTGTATCAAGCTTGAACTTAGTGTCCATACTTGTCCCAACTGTTCATCTGCGGTCGTATCATTCTGATCATTTTGTTTATATTTGCAATTCATTGGATATGTAATTTAACTGCAAAAGCAACCAAGTGGTGCATGGCAAAGTGGGAGTTAGACGCACATTGTATACATACTAGTATTTATAATTTGATTTAAATACCTCGTACCTGATGAAGAGGGGTTACTATACACTGTAATTTGACTCCAGGCGGCATCAAGGGAACATGCCATGCACAATTTACTTGTGAAAAGAACACTGCAGAAAAAGTGTTTTAAAAAGCTAATAAGTGCAGAGTATCCACCGTTAGGTAGCTGAATGGATTAATTTTACGTTAAATGAAAAGACTTTAAATTATATTTCATCTGTAATGCTAATAGCACACTTAAACTCTAAATCTAGTACAGAAATGAACTCCAATAAAGAATATGCATTATTCAAAGTTACGTTCATTGATGACGACGTTTTTCTCACAATGACTTTATACCTCCATGATAGAAAGAAAGGATATAGGGTATCCATACATGACACAAAATCAGAACATGTACAGCAAAAACAATACAATTCTAATTCTTAACGTTAGTCAAACTAGTTAAAACACAACAGTTTTACTATTTTTATTCTCGTTCTTTTCCTCCATTTTAAATTAACTTATTTAATCGCATTTACTCTCATCAACTGAATCTTAGTTGATCTGCACTGATTTTAAACTTGTCCGAGATACATATTAAGCTAAGACGAGGTCCATATTTGCTTCCGTATATATTTGCTGTCGCTATTTCCTTAACACGTATCTACTGTACAAAAGAACGCATTAAATAATTGAAAATGATTTTAAAAGGAAGACTTATGGCCAATATCCCCTTAATGTTATTCACACCATGGCCATTTTAGCTCACCTGGCCCAATGGGCCAAATAAGCTTTCTCATCACTTGGCACCGTCGTCGTTGTCGTCCGTCGGCGTCCGTTAACCCTTACAAAATCTTCTCCTCTAAAACTACTTGGCCAAATTTAAACTAATTTGGCCACAATCACTATGGGGTATCTGGTTTGAAAAATGTGTCCGATGACTAAAATAAAACGTAGGGTAAAATGCAAATTGTGTCTATTATTTCGAAAACCGTTATGATTAGAGAAAATCTGACGAGCAATAATGTTCAGAATGTTGAGCTCTGTTGTACATACATGTCAAAATTGTCAGACGACTTCTTATAGGAGTTATTGCCCTGAAATGACAAATTTTACCATTTTTTCATTTTGCCTATTATCTTGAAAACTATAATAGATACAAAAACATTAAAATGCAAAATGATCAGCAAGACAAGTTCTACAAATAAGTTCAATTGTCGAAATCGTCAGCCGACTCCTTATTAGAGTTATTGCCCTTGGATAATTTTTACCATTTTTTTTTTTTTTTGCGTTTTGCCTTATATCTTAAAAATTATAATAGATAGATAGAAACTTTAATAAGCAAAATGATCAGCTAGACAATATCTAATTAAAACAATATTGAGGAAATCGTCCGACGTCTCCTTAATATTATTGCCCTTTAATGACGATTTTATCATTTTAGGGGTTTTGCTTTACACGATAAAAATTATAATAGATAAATGGACACGTTAAATCACAAAATGACCGATAAGGCAAGATGTACTAACAAGTCACTTTCATACCCTCTTTTGTGTTTTGAGCAAAACCTAGAGAAGATAGAGAGAAACTAAGCAGACTAAATGGTCAGCAATACAAGACCAACAAAACAGAGATTTTTTGTCATGAATTCTATTCTCGTTCCTATGTTGGAGAGTGTCCTTTGTTGAATATGCACATAAACCTAGGTGAGCGACACAGGCTCTTTAGGGCTTCTAGTTAAAAGGATATCAATCTTTAACTAAATTCTTAGTACACGTATCGCAACCAAATGTATGTTCTCTATGTTTCTAACAATATAATGGGTAATTCTTAAACAGATTACAAAACTAAAAACGCCTAAAGGGTCTGCAAATAGTTCAAACCGGAAAATTTTGAAAGATTTTGGCAACGTTTAAGTAGTTATCGTCAAAATGAATAAACAAAAATAAAATAGTTAACCAAACCAAAACTCTTGATTTATTTCAAACCAGGGCCATTTACAAAAGTCTATCAATCTTAAAGTTTACTTAGATTCATAGTACCACATCGCAAAGTGTACACTCTAAGGATTTTGCAATATGATCGCTTAATTTTAAACGTATCACCAACTTAAAACCGCTTAAGATAGCTCAAAATCGCGATGTTTGCTAATTTTTGCTTTTAAGTATTAATTCCTAAAACGTACAATGTATAAGAATGTCTTCGTTAACCAAAACCAACATTGTGTTAGAAGTTAAGCTATTTATTGCTAATTCATTTTGGCTATCGACGTCCTTCGATGCAAAATTTGACAAAAACATGTAAAAGCTAATTTGTATCTTCAACAGCATGCAACATGTAACGCTGAATAGCATTTTGAGTTTATGGAAATTTATGTGTAAAATTGTTAAAATAAAATTGAGAATTGAAATTGGGAATGTGTCAAAGAGACAACAACCCGACCAAAGAGCAAAAAACAGACCAAGGCCACCAATGGGTCTTCAACACAGCGAGAAAATCCCCCACCCGGAGGCGGGCTTCAGCTGGCACATAAATAAAATGTGTACTAGTTCAGTGAAAATGGACGTCACACTAAACTCCGAAACATATAAATGAACTAAAATTACAAAAAAAAATATTTTAAATATATAATTTTAACTTTTTAATATTACATTTCAAGTATGATAAAGATACTAAAAACACATTTTGGACCCTGTGAGTGAAAAAAAAGTTATTGAGAATTAGGCTCTAACCCTTTGCAATTTTGTATTACAACACCTTCAACAGAAACATATAGCACTGAATAGTATTTTGATTTCAGGGAAATATGTAAAACATTGTTACAATATATATCGTCATCTTCAATTTGCAATGTTGACCCTATGAGTGAAATAAGTCCAGGAAAATTGGCCTTGTCACTACTAAAGCCCCCTCCCTTTTTCCTAAAATTGGAGGAAAGCCACATGTTTCTCAAGTGCCTGTGCTTTTGGCTATTTCTGTGGTTGACCCTACATGCTGCCAAAATTAAGTTTCGATGCTTGACTGCTTGTAAAAACGGTCCAACAAGTTCATGGTTATGAATGATTATCAAAATATCTTTATTGCTATCACGCAAAGTCAAAACGAACAAAATAAACCACCAATTATTGAGGCAAAATAATAAGAAACTGATCAAACTCAATTAGTCTTACAACCTTATGTTTTGTGATTTGCGACTTAATAAAAAAAAGTCGTAGCAATGTTATCACATATTTTATATTTTGATATAAATTAGTAAGGCAGGAAGTACAATAATGTGCCGAGCATCGTGATAGCCATCTTTTTGGACTGCTTCCTGGTGACTCTAAAGATGGCCTCATAAACCTCGACTTGGAGTGTGAACTTTTTAAAATAATCTAAATAGCATATACATATCACCGTCTTGAATGCTGAGCTTGAATGTTTGTGTAATATTGACTGATCGGCCTCAGTCATCATGCACTTCTAATAATCTTAGATAACCAACCTTTCAAACTTAAAAGTAAAGATCATGCATCCATATTGTTCAGATTGATAAAGACTTTTCGTCGACATTATCTCCGATTTAAATACTATTGATCTGATAACCGCTGTGCATACGGCTAGTTTTCTTATCAGATAAGTAGTAACCTCCCTTGTTAATGTGATGTTGTAATCAATCGTTTTATTTTTACCATCTCTATATAATATTTCATTGTATTATTTAAATTTGTGATTCATTTAATATTTAAATATAGAAATTTTATATTTTATTATAGATAAAAATAAGAAAATTTGAAAGTCTTTGATTCATAAATCACCTTAGTTCAAATCATAAGTCAGGGTCTATTCTGTCTATATTAAGTAGAAAACACACCGGGGTATCGATGGCTATGAAGAAAGAAAACGTAAATCGGGAATTGAATAGAACAAAATACAGAAATTGAATTCAAATGTAGATGTTTTTCTTGTTTAGTGAAGTCAAAACGAAAACGAAAACACTTTTGATTTTCATTTTGGTTTTGAAAAATCAAAACGAAAATGAAAACACTTTCGTTTTTCGTTTTGGTTTTTGAGAAATCAAAAACGAAAATTGAAAACACTTTTGTTTTTCATTTTGGTTTTGAGAAATCAAAACGAAAATGAAAACACTTTCGTTTTTCGTTTTTGTTTTGATATTTCAAAACGAAAACGAATGGACGCAAATATACACGGACCAAAGTCCTTCTTCATATCAACAATACTGTTTGAAGAATGAAGACTAAGGTTTACAGACGACAGTGCTCTCTTTGACTGACTTACATAAGTGTTCATTTAAATGTTGTACAAGTCGTTTGCTGAAAAAATCTGTTCATGTAAACTTAAAAGTCTTATGGGATAACAAGAAAAAACTAGCGGCTCATAGGAGCCTGTATCGCTTAGATGGCGGTTTTGTCAAAATAATTATGATGCATTTCAATACGAATATTAGTGTTAAACAGAATCTGCATATTACATGTTTTTATTTTCAAAGTTCCTTTTATTATTAATATACAAGATATTAGGTAAGACACTGAAATTGGTCAACAATCGTCCGTTAAGAGTGAAATTGGTCAAAATCGTCGTTTAAGGATGAATTTGTTCATTAATGGCATAACTACAACAAGGAGTTGCCTAATGACTTTTATTTAAATGGACAGTACATGTAGTTCAAACATACTTATTCGACATGATTACAAATCTATCATCATACAAAAAAGTATAAAAATATGATTGGCAACAAGATGTACATAATTTGTATTAATACGTGTCCGTTTTCAAAATGGACAGTAAAATATTGACATTTCTAACATTTCTGCTCCTGCCTGATTTCTCGTATATAATGCATGGTTTTGAAGCTGATCATCATAGACAATTCTTGCATTTTATCCATATGTTCTATTTTAGTCTCTGCGGTCATGTTTGTTAGGTCACGGGTTCATCTGACATATTTTATCAACCAGATGACCCAACCATGATTGCAGTCAAGTTGAGTTTCTGAGGACATTTTTGTTTATAAAACTAACAAAGATATGTGAGCTAACAATGAAAATATACATTCGTATCTGAACGAGGAAGGATCTGGAAACTTTTAAACTTGGTAAAATTTTTCATATCTTTTCGATTTCTTTATAATTGTAGTAATATTAGAAAATGTGTACAGGTGCTGTATGAAAGCTCGATTTTGCAACCACGAAATCGCTATTATAGAATGAAGAAACTTATGGTCAAGTATCAATCACTCTTGTTGTATGATATTCAAATAGTCCCTCAGGCCTGTTAAATTATTTAATAGTATATGTACAAAAGAATTAAAACCTATAAATATCAATATACTAGTATGGAACACACACTTATTAACGGCTATTGCTATCTATATGTTTATATGTATTTTCAAGCTTGATTTCTGTACATGCGTAGTACGCTTGATCATCGTTCTTGTATCTGTTACTGTATTTATATCACGGTAGTCAGAACTCGACCTCAAATTTGAGTTTCCACTTTCTACGGAATTCATTTCACGTCGAGATGGATAGTCACGTGTTATTTTTAATTAACTTGCTTGGATAAGTGGGATCAATCGTAAAGTTTGAAATCTCCCAGGCGTTTGCAATGTTGCATTTCTGTTTACTGTGCAATTTAGCATATGCCTCACGTTCTTCATTTTGCCTGCATAGGCTATCAAAATTACCCGCAATGATCGCTATTGGCATAGCCAATACAAGTAATCCACATAAACTACACACAACTCCAACTACTCTTCCTAGTGGACCAACAGGATAAACATCTCCATAACCGACAGTCGTCATGGTTACAACTGACCACCAAAAGCCGACTAGCATATTTGGGAACGATTCTGACTCTAAAATTTCTGTATAATATATCAAGTTTGCAAACATCCAACCGAAGACAAAAAATGTGATCATCAGTAGCAACAGCTCTCTAACACTCGATTGCACAGCTATAAACAATATCCGTAGGCTACTGTACTGTTTTGCAAGTCGAAAAAATCTTAAGAGACGCAACACAGATACTGCTTCACAAAAGCAAAGGAAGTAAGCCAAATGTTTATTTGGAAGAAGCTCCTTCTCATAGTCTTGTTTAATTCCATAACATATCCATATTAGGACGAACAATATAATATTCAAAATATTGAGCCATTCTTTTACAAACTTGTTTTTGAAGAACATGTCAAAACACGGAGTATTGTCTCTACCGAAAAGAATACACTTATTACTAAGCTCAAATTATACAACCAAACAGGTTCCTTAGATGTTGCCAACTGCATTTCTTTGGGGTTGTTTTGGTTTATCCACATTTGCACGTTGTTGTGCGCTGCAAGCGTTAATATTATATCGGTACTTAGTGTTTGTATTCGAATCCCCGGTGTGTTATCAAGCACTGCAAACTTGCAGACAATAAAACTATGCTCAAGTATATGAAACTGAAAACCTTAAAAACAACGAAAGAAAGTTACCTCGCTTTCTTTGAAGGATAATTGTAATAGCATTCTGATTAATGAACTAACATGTCACGTGATATTTTAGTGGTTATTGTAACTATGAATAACTTTTAAAAATGTATGGTCAGAAATTGTACTGTGAAAATATATTTCATTGCTGCACGACTATCGTTTTAATAAATATACATTGTTTAACTGCTTGAAAAATGTTTGTGAATTCTACGTTTATTGCAAAAGAAGTCTGAAACTTCGTCCGTGGTTGTCTTGTCATAGCTTATGTTTATTTGAAGAATTTGATCTTAATGGAAGATCTTTGATTGTTTCTGTTTTATTCATTGACAACTCTGATAGACACGGAACGGTTTAGATTGACATTTCGTGTACACACCTGTCCATTTTTTAGGACTTGTTGTGTGCTATAAACGTCTTATGATAGATTTTGTTGTGAGATTGCTGTCTTATTGACGTATACCCCATAACGATTATATATATCGTTATTCTGTATGTTAATTAAATAGAAAATGTGACATACACATAAAAATAATAATCTGTTAGAGCAATTAGGGGTGTCTAACTACCTTGACTAACCATGAGGGTCTCGAATGGACGGATTTATAGCAACTACATGTACTCTAAGTATTTGAATGATTTTGTTATATTAGTTTACTTTTTTGCGCTTCAATACATTAGTTTGTACCCTAAGATTATATGCATTAGACAAAAGAAGATAGAACACATTATGCAAATCATGCTTACAAATATATTTGAGTAAAATATATGGTCATCAAAACGGACTTGCTTACTTTAGCCCAAGTGGACGATGCTGGTTCATTAAGGAATAGCCATAGTCTACGACGTAATTTTCCGATTCCAGATGGTGAAGTATATTCTGATTGGTTCAGAGGAGAAAATACTGCCTTTAACATATTGGAAATGTCTACCCTTTTATTGTAAGTTGATATAGTTTTATGACAACATTCGGATATGTCAGTTAAAGGTATCTTCCAAAATTCCAATTCAGTTTTCCATAACCACCCACATAGATGATATGGAAGATGAAGACAACCATTTCTGTAATAGTCCAAAATTGTGTTGAACAGTTCTGGATTCCGGTCGAAGTAGAATGATTTGTCTTTCTAACAACAGTCTTATTCAATGAAATTGATCCAAGAAGCGTGTCGGGATACTTTTGAAGTGTTGATGGTTTTGTTGTAAACATTGTTCCACCTACGTTTATACGAACTGTGTAGTCCATTGTAAGCATAAAAGAAACTAACAAATAACTCAGTTACACATTCATATTAATATTTCATAAACTAAAGCAATGCTGAAGAACAATGGGGTTTTTAAATTTCAAACTAAAATGAAAACAATGACTGATAATAATGGACAAGAAGTTTGATTATTTGCAATCGGCATTTGTCTTTTTTTTTCTTTTAACTATAGCCGTTGAAATATGTAAAGGCCTTTTACATTTGACCATATTCACTGAAACAGTGTTTGGGAAAGGAATTTAACGAAGTATGCCTTTTATATTCTGATCATGCAACGAAAACACTGTATACCCTTCATGTACGAAAAGGAAAAGATCTAAGCTTTTAATTAGCAGTTTTCTCACTATTAGGTCTCACCAACTTTTATGGAAACACCTTTGGGTTTATTGTTCCGATAATTTTGTTTTCGCCTTTTTTCTTGCACTGTATTTTAGTTTCGCCAGGTATCGATATATTTGATATATGATATCGAACAGTTCATGGACTTTCAATATTGACACTGCTAAACGGAACATCTTACTTTGTAAGGGTTGTTTATCTCACAAAACACGTTTTTTGTTTTTATTATATCTCTTTCGTAAAATTCTATTGGAGTGATTACCACTTTAACTTGTTTTACGAAGCTGCATGTTGGTGTTACACTTAGTGACTTTTTGTTATTCATAATTAAAAAAATGAGGCCAAGATCTTGTCATAATTTTCTTTATTTTTATAAAAATTAGAAGATGTGGTATTATAGCCAATGAGACAACACTGAACCAGAGACCAAATGACGTAGAAGTTATCCACCATAGGGCACCGTACGGCCGTCTTCAACACTGAGCAAAATCCATATCGCATAATTAGCTCTAAAAGGCCCTGAAATGACAAATGTAAAACAATTCACAACGAGAAAAACTAACAGGCAGATATATGTACTAAACATTTAACAAATATGATATACAGCAACAACAAAAAACAACTATTTAAATACAGGGTGCTGATCATGACTTGGGACGGACACATACATAATGTGGTGGAAAAGGAGGGGGCAAACATGTTCGCTTGCGTTACTCGCTCCCCTAACCTGGGACAGTGGTGTAGCGGTACCACAAAGGAACAAACTATAAAAATTAGTTCAAAAGGATTTATTTAACCCATCACAAAGATACAAAGCGCAAAATTAACTAGAGGCTCCCAAGAGCCTGTGTCGCTCACCTGATTCTACTTTGGGTTTGTAAATCATGTAAAATAGATTAAAATCATAACAGATACCCTTATAATGATTGAGGCCAAATTTGGTTTGTTATTGGTCCCGTTATTTAATCAAAAGCAGAAGACTTTTGTAAAGTTTACAGAAATTACCAATAAAATCATTGAAATTGTAGAAAATAACAACACTTGGTCACCACCAGTGGTTCTCTAAAGAAGATATTTGTATGTATTATCCATAGGGTCCTATGTTTTTATTATGCATCCCAAAAGTGCTGGTTTAATCTTAGTCTATTTTAACGGATACTTGTTTAATCCATCACCTTTTTTCAGTCATCAGAACTTTTCCATAGATAGATTTAAAGTAAAGTGTTGTCCAATCTTTTACGAAAAGGATGACGTCTGTGAACTTGAGTAAAAGTTTGAACAGAATAAACAACATCGTTCTTCTTTAATAAATATTTCGTTTAGAAAGAATGGATAAAAATCAAAAGATTTAAAATACGTGCTGTAAACTAAAATATCATATAATGTTAAATTTACTTATGGATATAAAATTTTGCATTTTATAGGCAGATTGTCAGTTGAAATTATATTAAAAGTGTGTAGCTAAATAAATGTCTTGAAGAAGGATAGTATAACCACTTAATATATGGCTTGTATTATGTTTTGTTCAAGGATACTTTCGAATGAATAAACTCATTCGTTTACTTCTCAAAATATAAGTCTGGAGTTTTGTTACTATTTATGAGTTATCAAAATGTTTTACATTTTTTAGCATGTCCAACTGGGACCTACGGGAGGTCATGTGAGCTTGCGTGCATGACTGGTTATTATGATAAAGATTGCAAATCTACATGCAATTGCAGTCTATTTCAGGAATGCAACAATACATTTGGATGTGTTTGTAGAGCAGGGTACACCGGAGACAAATGTGATCAAGGTAACAGATTGACGACAAATACCAGTGAGAAATAAAGACTCATAAATTGATAACAAACTGATAATCCAATGGCAAGTGAATAAAACAAAAAAAACATAAAAAGAAATCGTACACAAAGCACAAAATAGAAAACTATAGACTGGGCAACACAAACTCACCAAAAACTGGGGTGATCGCAGGTGCTCCGGAAGAGTAATTAGATCTATGTTGCAATTAAGTTAAATAGAAAAATTACATAGTCAGCACTTATAGATCATATCCCTTGACATGTCCCACATTGCATTCACCATGTCTGTCGAACAGATACCGTAGTAATTTTTTCTTAAATACTGAATTACCGAATGGTCAGAAGCTTCCAATTGTTGTGAGGATTATAAGTTGTAAATTTTGGGCAATTTCTGTCAGTCACTGTTTTCCTGTTTGCCGATATTTTAAATTTGCTGATCTTCAATAACATGAATAAGTTGAATGAACTTAAAACTTGAGAGACACCTTTTAGCACCTAACATGATGACGTCAGCAGCTGGGCAGTTATGATGCATACCGTTTTTCAGCTTTTTAATCAGTGAGGCAACAACTTCGACCCTGTATTCGAATACTTTTAATTACAAGTGAGGATAATCATTGTAGGTTGCATTTCTGTAAATATCCACAATGCAATTTTCCCTAGGAACTCCTTTTACGACTAAAACTGTACCACTTTTACTATGAAGTTTTGAAAAAATTATATCCTAGAATGGAAAGTTCATATGCACTACTATGTTTTCAAAGGTCAAAATATAGGGCTGTGCGCCATATTTTCAACGTTTATATGCCCCGAACCTCTAAGAGTTTAAACTTACACTAAAATTCGGAACTACCCCTACCTTGAATTTAGGATTTCCACAGATTTCAATATGACCAATATGCATATGTATATTTACTGGTAACATTCCCAAGTTATGTCTTTACCAGATGAAACATAGAGATCATAACTTGGAAACAGTACGTCAACACAATTAATCATCTATAAATATTATATATCTCCCCAAAAGAGGCGTGGTTTGAGAAACAGCTATATTTACAAAGTGCAACCGATACTAACATTTATTCAAATAGAAAACGCTCTAAAACACCTTTTCTCACAACACTACTTATTTAATTGCAATACTCATAGAAGAAGACCCTATATTAATACTGAACGAATAACAATGAGATGAAGAACAAAGTTCAAGAGTTGTTGACGTATTTTGTAAACTATGTTGAAGTCCTTCCTTTAATCACAAAGTAATTAAAAATTGTTCTAGAGTTGTCTCTCTTTGTCTGTTGTTAATTGCAATTCACAAATACCAAAATTAAAATACTACAGACTTTCTGTATATAATACTCATTTTGTAAAGGTTACATCCTCTGTTTTTCATTTATAACTTTTACAACTTATACAAAATCAATCATTCTAATTACACATACATTTTATTACACCAACTTGTATTTACATTTTCATGACTAGAATATACATTTTTACTTTGTGGCATTACTTTGGCTACAGAGTATTCTATAATATTTTGTTGAGGCGCCAGGGTGACTACCGATTACCTATACACAATGGCTATCAGCTGACCTATGTTGACATAGTGTCATAAAACTCCTGGAAGTTAAACACGGTTACACCACCACCTACCATGGGGAGTGACCGGGAAAACACTGTATTACCAATGCTCCAGTTATTAGTGCCCCACCTGTAGGCAGGTGTAGGCCTCCCCTCTATAAGATGAGGTGGAGGAGGTCCAGAGTTACCCATCTGTAGACCCCACCGTTACCACTAACCACATTTTCCAAACCTGCAAGTTGTAGAAGTTGTCAGGCCCAGAGCAAGGGCCGAGTGAAATAATCCCCCAATACTACCAGTCTCCCTGGACCTCCCCCAATTCAAAATTGACTCTGCGCCTAAGGATAGTAGAAGAAAATTAATTTCAGTCTTTAAAATGTCTTGTTTTCTTCCCAGTTAATAAAATTGGTAATTAATATAAACTTAAATTCATTCTGATTGCTTAAATCACAATAGTCAATATGTAAATAAAGTGCTTAATAACGGAAATGTCCAAATCAAAGAAACACAAATTTACTCCAAACTATCCTGTATTGGTCCAATACCATGGAGGAACTGCTTGGATACTGGTAACCATAATATTGCAACCAAATACAGCAAACTAATGCTGAAAATATAAAACAAAAAACAGCAGCAACTATTCTTATTTGGGAGGGTGGGCGGGTTTAGATAATTTAAATAATTTCTGCAGCACCTGCTTTGTTGTCGACAGCAAATTAACAAGTGCCCGATACGAGAATTCCAAAATTCAGATTCCACCTGAGAGCGCCATCTATGGCCATGCCAAATATGGCAATGAGCTAAAGGCTGCAACACCCACACACCCACACACATATTTGATTGAACTAAACCAGATTATTGAAAATATAAAATTTTGATAATCTCTATTAATTGCAATACTCATAGAAGAAGACACTATATTAATACTGAACGAATAACAATGAGAAGAAGAACAACGATCAAGAGTTGTTGACCTATTTTCTAAACTATGTTGAAGTCCTTCCTTTAATCACAAAATGATTAAAAATTGTCCTAGAGTTGTCTCTCTTTGTCTGTTGTTAATTGTAATTCACAAATACCAAAATTAAAATACTACAGACTTTCTGTATATTATACTCATTTGTGTAGAGGTTCCATCCTCTGTTTTTCATTTATAACTTTTACATCTTATACAAAAACAATCATTCTTATTACACATACATTTTATTACACCAACTTGTATTTACATTTTCATGACTAGAATATACATGTTTACTTTGTGGCATTACTTTGGCTACAGAGTATTCTATAATATTTTGTTGAGGCGCCAGGGTGACTACCGATTACCTATACACAATGGCTATCAGCTGACCTATGTTGACATAGTGTCATAAAACCCTGGTAGTTAAACACGGTTACACCACCACCTACCATGGGGAGTGACCGGGAAAACACTCGTATTACCAATGCTCCAGTTATTAGTGCCCCACCTGTAGGCAGGTGTAGGCCTCCCTCTATAAGATGAGGTGGAGGAGGTCCAGAGTTACCCATCTGTAGACCCCACCGTTACCACTAACCACATTTTCCAAACCTGCAAGTTGTAGAAGTTGTCAGGCCCAGAGCAAGGGCCGAGTGAAATAATCCTCAATCACTACCAGTCTCCTGGACCTCCCCATTCAAAATTGTCTCTGCGCCTAAGGATAGTAGAAGAAAATTAATTTCTTTAAAATGTCTTGTTTTCTTCCTAATTAATAAAATTGGTAATTAATATAAACTTAAATTCATTCTGATTGCTTAAATCACAATAGTCAATATATAAATAAAGTGCTTAATAACGGAAATGTCCAAATAAAAGAAACGCAAGTTTACTCCAAACTATCCTGTATTGGTCCAATACCATGGAGGAACTGCTTGGATACTGGTAACCATAATATTGCAACCAAATACAGCAAACTAGTGCCTGAAAATATAAAACAAAAAACAGCAGCAACTATTGTTATTTAGGAGGGTGGGCGGGTTTAGATAATTTAAATAATTTCTGCAGCACCTGCTTTGTTGTCGACAGCAAATTAACAAGTGCCCGATACGAGAATTCCAAAATTCAGATTCCACCTAAGAGCGCCATCTATGGCCATGCCAAATATGGCAATGAGCTAAAGGCTGCAACACCCACACACCCACACACATATTTGATTGAACTAATTAAACCAGATTATGGAAAATATAAAATTTTGATAATCTCTATTAATTGCAATACTCATAGAAGAAGACCCTATATTAATACTGAACGAATAACAATGAGAAGAAGAACAACGATCAAGAGTGGGTAAATTCAGTAAATAAATATACGTCATCAGGGACCGCCCATTTGGGGAGAGCTTTCTGTACAAAACTGAAGTCCTGTGCTCTTCTGATTGGTAGATAATGTTTGTAATAAATATTTTTTGATAGATGGATCAAAACTAGAGTTAAAAAAAAATTAAAAATGAATGCTGAATGTACTAATTTTTTTACTACAGGGTTGAAAAGTAATGGGGCCAGTAAAGGAATTAAGTGCGAATCTACAGTGTTTGTAAACAAGGCCATGTGAATGCCCAAAAATGCCGCATGACCCTATGTTTTTATTGTTGCAAAAGATAGGGCTACATTTGTACTTTCATGAATGATATATGAAAGCTTCCAATTTCTAAAGGTAAATCAGGTATAAATTTAATTCAAGACATAGATTAGCATTAAAGTCAATGGGAGATTTTTTACTGAATTTACCCTATAGGAAAATATGCACTCTGTCACTGTACTTGTTCAAGGCCACACAATAATCACAAAACTCATTTCCTGTAAATATTAATGCAATGGAAGCCTTTTGGAACCAGTTAAAGTTGTTTTTTATACAAATTTCTATGTTTAACTGCGGCTATCCAGGATGCACTGAGTGTACTGTGGGAGGAAGCATGGGATATATGGTAAACAATCAGTTTTATGTCCAGATTGAAAGAAACAATAGAAATTACACTTGAGAGTCATGATATTAATGAAAGGCATAAATATTCTCCCCATTTTACATCACATTTTGCACATATTTCTCCTAATAATGTGTAAAATCATATGGAAAACCAGAATTACCTCCCTTTGACATAGTGTATTTTTTTTAGCTGTGTTCCCCATGTTAAGTTGTAGATGAAGTTGTAAATAAGCACTTTTCAAGTATTTTAACACTCGAATAATCTGACCGTATGAAGATATTCATTTATTTTACATAATTCATTGGGTTTCTTTAAGTGAAAAAAATACTAGACAACTTTTCATGATTACATACCCTTCATCTATAAAACTAGTGTTGAAATGTTTGTTATTGGATTGCTATGTTAAATAATTGCTTTAAAATATTCTAAATTGTTACTTTTATGTTCCAAATGCAAAGTTTGGTCATACCCAGTCTTATTTTTTTCATATTTGGCACTTTTTATACTTCAGTTTTGGCCGTCTAGTTTTGGCGAAGAAACCATCCTGATGTTGGGGTAACAGGAATTTCTGCAGAGTGGTTGTCAATGACATTTTGTGAACTTTACAAGTAATTAAAACACAGATTTAGTAAAATGAAACATAATTGTTGTTTTTATGGTATGAAACTACTTAAAAGCCTTTGAAAAGTCTTTTGTGGTCTTTTCAGGGTATTTAATTAAAACTTCCATATAAGGCAAAATTTAACTAAGAGTACATCAAGACTTTAGTTCCTAGATGTACTTGCAATACTGGTCAAAGCAAACACAGAAAACAATTCATATTTATTAAGCATAGTATTTTACACCATTCTTTTAAATACAGTCAATGTGCAACTTTATATACCAAATATACATTGGCCGCAGTATGGGCGGTAGTATAAATTTTCCTCAATCTTTATAAGTTCAGCCTCTATGAATGTTGTATTGAAACTGGAACTTGAAAATTGGTTACATTACATGATTAATACAAAAAAAGTAGGAAAAGAAGTTATAAAGTCCCTTATAGGGTAAATTCAGTAAATAAATATACGTCATCAGGGACCGCCCATTTGGGAGAGCTTTCTGTACAAAACTGAAGTCCTGTGCTCTTCTGATTGGTAGATAATGTTTGTAATAAATATTTTTGATAGATGGATCAAAACTAGAGTTAAAAAAATAAAAATGAATGCTGAATGTACTAATTTTTTTACTACAGGGTTGAAAAGTAATGGGGCCAGTAAAGGAATTAAGTGCGAATCTACAGTGTTTGTAAACAAGGCCATGTGAATGCCCAAAAATGCCGCATGACCCTATGTTTTTATTGTTGCAAAAGATAGGGCTACATTTGTACTTTCATGAATGATATATGAAAGCTTCCAATTTCTAAAGGTAAATCAGGTATAAATTTAATTCAAGACATAGATTAGCATTAAAGTCAATGGGAGATTTTTTACTGAATTTACCCTATAGGAAAATATGCACTCTGTCACTGTACTTGTTCAAGGCCACACAATAATCACAAAACTCATTTCCTGTAAATATTAATGCAATGGAAGCCTTTTGGAACCAGTTAAAGTTGTTTTTTATACAAATTTCTATGTTTAACTGCGGCTATCCAGGATGCACTGAGTGTACTGTGGGAGGAAGCATGGGATATATGGTAAACAATCAGTTTTATGTCCAGATTGAAAGAAACAATAGAAATTACACTTGAGAGTCATGATATTAATGAAAGGCATAAATATTCTCCCCATTTTACATCACATTTTGCACATATTTCTCCTAATAATGTGTAAAATCATATGGAAAACCAGAATTACCTCCCTTTGACATAGTGTATTTTTTTTAGCTGTGTTCCCCATGTTAAGTTGTAGATGAAGTTGTAAATAAGCACTTTTCAAGTATTTTAACACTCGAATAATCTGACCGTATGAAGATATTCATTTATTTTACATAATTCATTGGGTTTCTTTAAGTGAAAAAAATACTAGACAACTTTTCATGATTACATACCCTTCATCTATAAAACTAGTGTTGAAATGTTTGTTATTGGATTGCTATGTTAAATAATTGCTTTAAAATATTCTAAATTGTTACTTTTATGTTCCAAATGCAAAGTTTGGTCATACCCAGTCTTATTTTTTTCATATTTGGCACTTTTTTATACTTCAGTTTTGGCCGTCTAGTTTTGGCGAAGAAACCATCCTGATGTTGGGGTAACAGGAATTTCTGCAGAGTGGTTGTCAATGACATTTTGTGAACTTTACAAGTAATTAAAACACAGATTTAGTAAAATGAAACATAATTGTTGTTTTTATGGTATGAAACTACTTAAAAGCCTTTGAAAAGTCTTTTGTGGTCTTTTCAGGGTATTTAATTAAAACTTCCATATAAGGCAAAATTTAACTAAGAGTACATCAAGACTTTAGTTCCTAGATGTACTTGCAATACTGGTCAAAGCAAACACAGAAAACAATTCATATTTATTAAGCATAGTATTTTACACCATTCTTTTAAATACAGTCAATGTGCAACTTTATATACCAAATATACATTGGCCGCAGTATGGGCGGTAGTATAAATTTTCCTCAATCTTTATAAGTTCAGCCTCTATGAATGTTGTATTGAAACTGGAACTTGAAAATTGGTTACATTACATGATTAATACAAAAAGTAGGAAAAGAAGTTATAAAGTCCCTTATAGGGTAAATTCAGTAAATAAATATACGTCATCAGGGACCGCCCATTTGGGGAGAGCTTTCTGTACAAAACTGAAGTCCTGTGCTCTTCTGATTGGTAGATAATGTTTGTAATAAATATTTTTGATAGATGGATCAAAACTAGAGTTAAAAAAATAAAAATGAATGCTGAATGTACTAATTTTTTTACTACAGGGTTGAAAAGTAATGGGGCCAGTAAAGGAATTAAGTGCGAATCTACAGTGTTTGTAAACAAGGCCATGTGAATGCCCAAAAATGCCGCATGACCCTATGTTTTTATTGTTGCAAAAGATAGGGCTACATTTGTACTTTCATGAATGATATATGAAAGCTTCCAATTTCTAAAGGTAAATCAGGTATAAATTTAATTCAAGACATAGATTAGCATTAAAGTCAATGGGAGATTTTTTACTGAATTTACCCTATAGGAAAATATGCACTCTGTCACTGTACTTGTTCAAGGCCACACAATAATCACAAAACTCATTTCCTGTAAATATTAATGCAATGGAAGCCTTTTGGAACCAGTTAAAGTTGTTTTTTATACAAATTTCTATGTTTAACTGCGGCTATCCAGGATGCACTGAGTGTACTGTGGGAGGAAGCATGGGATATATGGTAAACAATCAGTTTTATGTCCAGATTGAAAGAAACAATAGAAATTACACTTGAGAGTCATGATATTAATGAAAGGCATAAATATTCTCCCCATTTTACATCACATTTTGCACATATTTCTCCTAATAATGTGTAAAATCATATGGAAAACCAGAATTACCTCCTTTGACATAGTGTATTTTTTTTAGCTGTGTTCCCCATGTTAAGTTGTAGATGAAGTTGTAAATAAGCACTTTTCAAGTATTTTAACACTCGAATAATCTGACCGTATGAAGATATTCATTTATTTTACATAATTCATTGGGTTTCTTTAAGTGAAAAAAATACTAGACAACTTTTCATGATTACATACCCTTCATCTATAAAACTAGTGTTGAAATGTTTGTTATTGGATTGCTATGTTAAATAATTGCTTTAAAATATTCTAAATTGTTACTTTTATGTTCCAAATGCAAAGTTTGGTCATACCCAGTCTTATTTTTTTCATATTTGGCACTTTTTTATACTTCAGTTTTGGCCGTCTAGTTTTGGCGAAGAAACCATCCTGATGTTGGGGTAACAGGAATTTCTGCAGAGTGGTTGTCAATGACATTTTGTGAACTTTACAAGTAATTAAAACACAGATTTAGTAAAATGAAACATAATTGTTGTTTTTATGGTATGAAACTACTTAAAAGCCTTTGAAAAGTCTTTTGTGGTCTTTTCAGGGTATTTAATTAAAACTTCCATATAAGGCAAAATTTAACTAAGAGTACATCAAGACTTTAGTTCCTAGATGTACTTGCAATACTGGTCAAAGCAAACACAGAAAACAATTCATATTTATTAAGCATAGTATTTTACACCATTCTTTTAAATACAGTCAATGTGCAACTTTATATACCAAATATACATTGGCCGCAGTATGGGCGGTAGTATAAATTTTCCTCAATCTTTATAAGTTCAGCCTCTATGAATGTTGTATTGAAACTGGAACTTGAAAATTGGTTACATTACATGATTAATACAAAAAGTAGGAAAAGAAGTTATAAAGTCCCTTATAGGGTAAATTCAGTAAATAAATATACGTCATCAGGGACCGCCCATTTGGGGGAGAGCTTTCTGTACAAAACTGAAGTCCTGTGCTCTTCTGATTGGTAGATAATGTTTGTAATAAATATTTTTTGATAGATGGATCAAAACTAGAGTTAAAAAAAATAAAAATGAATGCTGAATGTACTAATTTTTTTACTACAGGGTTGAAAAGTAATGGGGCCAGTAAAGGAATTAAGTGCGAATCTACAGTGTTTGTAAACAAGGCCATGTGAATGCCCAAAAATGCCGCATGACCCTATGTTTTTATTGTTGCAAAAGATAGGGCTACATTTGTACTTTCATGAATGATATATGAAAGCTTCCAATTTCTAAAGGTAAATCAGGTATAAATTTAATTCAAGACATAGATTAGCATTAAAGTCAATGGGAGATTTTTTACTGAATTTACCCTATAGGAAAATATGCACTCTGTCACTGTACTTGTTCAAGGCCACACAATAATCACAAAACTCATTTCCTGTAAATATTAATGCAATGGAAGCCTTTTGGAACCAGTTAAAGTTGTTTTTTATACAAATTTCTATGTTTAACTGCGGCTATCCAGGATGCACTGAGTGTACTGTGGGAGGAAGCATGGGATATATGGTAAACAATCAGTTTTATGTCCAGATTGAAAGAAACAATAGAAATTACACTTGAGAGTCATGATATTAATGAAAGGCATAAATATTCTCCCCATTTTACATCACATTTTGCACATATTTCTCCTAATAATGTGTAAAATCATATGGAAAACCAGAATTACCTCCCTTTGACATAGTGTATTTTTTTTAGCTGTGTTCCCCATGTTAAGTTGTAGATGAAGTTGTAAATAAGCACTTTTCAAGTATTTTAACACTCGAATAATCTGACCGTATGAAGATATTCATTTATTTTACATAATTCATTGGGTTTCTTTAAGTGAAAAAAATACTAGACAACTTTTCATGATTACATACCCTTCATCTATAAAACTAGTGTTGAAATGTTTGTTATTGGATTGCTATGTTAAATAATTGCTTTAAAATATTCTAAATTGTTACTTTTATGTTCCAAATGCAAAGTTTGGTCATACCCAGTCTTATTTTTTTCATATTTGGCACTTTTTTATACTTCAGTTTTGGCCGTCTAGTTTTGGCGAAGAAACCATCCTGATGTTGGGGTAACAGGAATTTCTGCAGAGTGGTTGTCAATGACATTTTGTGAACTTTACAAGTAATTAAAACACAGATTTAGTAAAATGAAACATAATTGTTGTTTTTTATGGTATGAAACTACTTAAAAGCCTTTGAAAAGTCTTTTGTGGTCTTTTCAGGGTATTTAATTAAAACTTCCATATAAGGCAAAATTTAACTAAGAGTACATCAAGACTTTAGTTCCTAGATGTACTTGCAATACTGGTCAAAGCAAACACAGAAAACAATTCATATTTATTAAGCATAGTATTTTACACCATTCTTTTAAATACAGTCAATGTGCAACTTTATATACCAAATATACATTGGCCGCAGTATGGGCGGTAGTATAAATTTTCCTCAATCTTTATAAGTTCAGCCTCTATGAATGTTGTATTGAAACTGGAACTTGAAAATTGGTTACATTACATGATTAATACAAAAAGTAGGAAAAGAAGTTATAAAGTCCCTTATAGGGTAAATTCAGTAAATAAATATACGTCATCAGGGACCGCCCATTTGGGGAGAGCTTTCTGTACAAAACTGAAGTCCTGTGCTCTTCTGATTGGTAGATAATGTTTGTAATAAATATTTTTGATAGATGGATCAAAACTAGAGTTAAAAAAATAAAAATGAATGCTGAATGTACTAATTTTTTTACTACAGGGTTGAAAAGTAATGGGGCCAGTAAAGGAATTAAGTGCGAATCTACAGTGTTTGTAAACAAGGCCATGTGAATGCCCAAAAATGCCGCATGACCCTATGTTTTTATTGTTGCAAAAGATAGGGCTACATTTGTACTTTCATGAATGATATATGAAAGCTTCCAATTTCTAAAGGTAAATCAGGTATAAATTTAATTCAAGACATAGATTAGCATTAAAGTCAATGGGAGATTTTTTACTGAATTTACCCTATAGGAAAATATGCACTCTGTCACTGTACTTGTTCAAGGCCACACAATAATCACAAAACTCATTTCCTGTAAATATTAATGCAATGGAAGCCTTTTGGAACCAGTTAAAGTTGTTTTTTATACAAATTTCTATGTTTAACTGCGGCTATCCAGGATGCACTGAGTGTACTGTGGGAGGAAGCATGGGATATATGGTAAACAATCAGTTTTATGTCCAGATTGAAAGAAACAATAGAAATTACACTTGAGAGTCATGATATTAATGAAAGGCATAAATATTCTCCCCATTTTACATCACATTTTGCACATATTTCTCCTAATAATGTGTAAAATCATATGGAAAACCAGAATTACCTCCCTTTGACATAGTGTATTTTTTTTAGCTGTGTTCCCCATGTTAAGTTGTAGATGAAGTTGTAAATAAGCACTTTTCAAGTATTTTAACACTCGAATAATCTGACCGTATGAAGATATTCATTTATTTTACATAATTCATTGGGTTTCTTTAAGTGAAAAAAAATACTAGACAACTTTTCATGATTACATACCCTTCATCTATAAAACTAGTGTTGAAATGTTTGTTATTGGATTGCTATGTTAAATAATTGCTTTAAAATATTCTAAATTGTTACTTTTATGTTCCAAATGCAAAGTTTGGTCATACCCAGTCTTATTTTTTTCATATTTGGCACTTTTTTATACTTCAGTTTTGGCCGTCTAGTTTTGGCGAAGAAACCATCCTGATGTTGGGGTAACAGGAATTTCTGCAGAGTGGTTGTCAATGACATTTTGTGAACTTTACAAGTAATTAAAACACAGATTTAGTAAAATGAAACATAATTGTTGTTTTTATGGTATGAAACTACTTAAAAGCCTTTGAAAAGTCTTTTGTGGTCTTTTCAGGGTATTTAATTAAAACTTCCATATAAGGCAAAATTTAACTAAGAGTACATCAAGACTTTAGTTCCTAGATGTACTTGCAATACTGGTCAAAGCAAACACAGAAAACAATTCATATTTATTAAGCATAGTATTTTACACCATTCTTTTAAATACAGTCAATGTGCAACTTTATATACCAAATATACATTGGCCGCAGTATGGGCGGTAGTATAAATTTTCCTCAATCTTTATAAGTTCAGCCTCTATGAATGTTGTATTGAAACTGGAACTTGAAAATTGGTTACATTACATGATTAATACAAAAAGTAGGAAAAGAAGTTATAAAGTCCCTTATAGGGTAAATTCAGTAAATAAATATACGTCATCAGGGACCGCCCATTTGGGGAGAGCTTTCTGTACAAAACTGAAGTCCTGTGCTCTTCTGATTGGTAGATAATGTTTGTAATAAATATTTTTGATAGATGGATCAAAACTAGAGTTAAAAAAATAAAAATGAATGCTGAATGTACTAATTTTTTTACTACAGGGTTGAAAAGTAATGGGGCCAGTAAAGGAATTAAGTGCGAATCTACAGTGTTTGTAAACAAGGCCATGTGAATGCCCAAAAATGCCGCATGACCCTATGTTTTTATTGTTGCAAAAGATAGGGCTACATTTGTACTTTCATGAATGATATATGAAAGCTTCCAATTTCTAAAGGTAAATCAGGTATAAATTTAATTCAAGACATAGATTAGCATTAAAGTCAATGGGAGATTTTTTACTGAATTTACCCTATAGGAAAATATGCACTCTGTCACTGTACTTGTTCAAGGCCACACAATAATCACAAAACTCATTTCCTGTAAATATTAATGCAATGGAAGCCTTTTGGAACCAGTTAAAGTTGTTTTTTATACAAATTTCTATGTTTAACTGCGGCTATCCAGGATGCACTGAGTGTACTGTGGGAGGAAGCATGGGATATATGGTAAACAATCAGTTTTATGTCCAGATTGAAAGAAACAATAGAAATTACACTTGAGAGTCATGATATTAATGAAAGGCATAAATATTCTCCCCATTTTACATCACATTTTGCACATATTTCTCCTAATAATGTGTAAAATCATATGGAAAACCAGAATTACCTCCCTTTGACATAGTGTATTTTTTTTAGCTGTGTTCCCCATGTTAAGTTGTAGATGAAGTTGTAAATAAGCACTTTTCAAGTATTTTAACACTCGAATAATCTGACCGTATGAAGATATTCATTTATTTTACATAATTCATTGGGTTTCTTTAAGTGAAAAAAATACTAGACAACTTTTCATGATTACATACCCTTCATCTATAAAACTAGTGTTGAAATGTTTGTTATTGGATTGCTATGTTAAATAATTGCTTTAAAATATTCTAAATTGTTACTTTTATGTTCCAAATGCAAAGTTTGGTCATACCCAGTCTTATTTTTTTCATATTTGGCACTTTTTTATACTTCAGTTTTGGCCGTCTAGTTTTGGCGAAGAAACCATCCTGATGTTGGGGTAACAGGAATTTCTGCAGAGTGGTTGTCAATGACATTTTGTGAACTTTACAAGTAATTAAAACACAGATTTAGTAAAATGAAACATAATTGTTGTTTTTTATGGTATGAAACTACTTAAAAGCCTTTGAAAAGTCTTTTGTGGTCTTTTCAGGGTATTTAATTAAAACTTCCATATAAGGCAAAATTTAACTAAGAGTACATCAAGACTTTAGTTCCTAGATGTACTTGCAATACTGGTCAAAGCAAACACAGAAAACAATTCATATTTATTAAGCATAGTATTTTACACCATTCTTTTAAATACAGTCAATGTGCAACTTTATATACCAAATATACATTGGCCGCAGTATGGGCGGTAGTATAAATTTTCCTCAATCTTTATAAGTTCAGCCTCTATGAATGTTGTATTGAAACTGGAACTTGAAAATTGGTTACATTACATGATTAATACAAAAAAAGTAGGAAAAGAAGTTATAAAGTCCCTTATAGGGTAAATTCAGTAAATAAATATACGTCATCAGGGACCGCCCATTTGGGGAGAGCTTTCTGTACAAAACTGAAGTCCTGTGCTCTTCTGATTGGTAGATAATGTTTGTAATAAATATTTTTGATAGATGGATCAAAACTAGAGTTAAAAAAATAAAAATGAATGCTGAATGTACTAATTTTTTTACTACAGGGTTGAAAAGTAATGGGGCCAGTAAAGGAATTAAGTGCGAATCTACAGTGTTTGTAAACAAGGCCATGTGAATGCCCAAAAATGCCGCATGACCCTATGTTTTTATTGTTGCAAAAGATAGGGCTACATTTGTACTTTCATGAATGATATATGAAAGCTTCCAATTTCTAAAGGTAAATCAGGTATAAATTTAATTCAAGACATAGATTAGCATTAAAGTCAATGGGAGATTTTTTACTGAATTTACCCTATAGGAAAATATGCACTCTGTCACTGTACTTGTTCAAGGCCACACAATAATCACAAAACTCATTTCCTGTAAATATTAATGCAATGGAAGCCTTTTGGAACCAGTTAAAGTTGTTTTTTATACAAATTTCTATGTTTAACTGCGGCTATCCAGGATGCACTGAGTGTACTGTGGGAGGAAGCATGGGATATATGGTAAACAATCAGTTTTATGTCCAGATTGAAAGAAACAATAGAAATTACACTTGAGAGTCATGATATTAATGAAAGGCATAAATATTCTCCCCATTTTACATCACATTTTGCACATATTTCTCCTAATAATGTGTAAAATCATATGGAAAACCAGAATTACCTCCCTTTGACATAGTGTATTTTTTTTAGCTGTGTTCCCCATGTTAAGTTGTAGATGAAGTTGTAAATAAGCACTTTTCAAGTATTTTAACACTCGAATAATCTGACCGTATGAAGATATTCATTTATTTTACATAATTCATTGGGTTTCTTTAAGTGAAAAAAATACTAGACAACTTTTCATGATTACATACCCTTCATCTATAAAACTAGTGTTGAAATGTTTGTTATTGGATTGCTATGTTAAATAATTGCTTTAAAATATTCTAAATTGTTACTTTTATGTTCCAAATGCAAAGTTTGGTCATACCCAGTCTTATTTTTTCATATTTGGCACTTTTTATACTTCAGTTTTGGCCGTCTAGTTTTGGCGAAGAAACCATCCTGATGTTGGGGTAACAGGAATTTCTGCAGAGTGGTTGTCAATGACATTTTGTGAACTTTACAAGTAATTAAAACACAGATTTAGTAAAATGAAACATAATTGTTGTTTTTATGGTATGAAACTACTTAAAAGCCTTTGAAAAGTCTTTTGTGGTCTTTTCAGGGTATTTAATTAAAACTTCCATATAAGGCAAAATTTAACTAAGAGTACATCAAGACTTTAGTTCCTAGATGTACTTGCAATACTGGTCAAAGCAAACACAGAAAACAATTCATATTTATTAAGCATAGTATTTTACACCATTCTTTTAAATACAGTCAATGTGCAACTTTATATACCAAATATACATTGGCCGCAGTATGGGCGGTAGTATAAATTTTCCTCAATCTTTATAAGTTCAGCCTCTATGAATGTTGTATTGAAACTGGAACTTGAAAATTGGTTACATTACATGATTAATACAAAAAGTAGGAAAAGAAGTTATAAAGTCCCTTATAGGGTAAATTCAGTAAATAAATATACGTCATCAGGGACCGCCCATTTGGGGAGAGCTTTCTGTACAAAACTGAAGTCCTGTGCTCTTCTGATTGGTAGATAATGTTTGTAATAAATATTTTTGATAGATGGATCAAAACTAGAGTTAAAAAAATAAAAATGAATGCTGAATGTACTAATTTTTTTACTACAGGGTTGAAAAGTAATGGGGCCAGTAAAGGAATTAAGTGCGAATCTACAGTGTTTGTAAACAAGGCCATGTGAATGCCCAAAAATGCCGCATGACCCTATGTTTTTATTGTTGCAAAAGATAGGGCTACATTTGTACTTTCATGAATGATATATGAAAGCTTCCAATTTCTAAAGGTAAATCAGGTATAAATTTAATTCAAGACATAGATTAGCATTAAAGTCAATGGGAGATTTTTTACTGAATTTACCCTATAGGAAAATATGCACTCTGTCACTGTACTTGTTCAAGGCCACACAATAATCACAAAACTCATTTCCTGTAAATATTAATGCAATGGAAGCCTTTTGGAACCAGTTAAAGTTGTTTTTTATACAAATTTCTATGTTTAACTGCGGCTATCCAGGATGCACTGAGTGTACTGTGGGAGGAAGCATGGGATATATGGTAAACAATCAGTTTTATGTCCAGATTGAAAGAAACAATAGAAATTACACTTGAGAGTCATGATATTAATGAAAGGCATAAATATTCTCCCCATTTTACATCACATTTTGCACATATTTCTCCTAATAATGTGTAAAATCATATGGAAAACCAGAATTACCTCCTTTGACATAGTGTATTTTTTTTAGCTGTGTTCCCCATGTTAAGTTGTAGATGAAGTTGTAAATAAGCACTTTTCAAGTATTTTAACACTCGAATAATCTGACCGTATGAAGATATTCATTTATTTTACATAATTCATTGGGTTTCTTTAAGTGAAAAAAATACTAGACAACTTTTCATGATTACATACCCTTCATCTATAAAACTAGTGTTGAAATGTTTGTTATTGGATTGCTATGTTAAATAATTGCTTTAAAATATTCTAAATTGTTACTTTTATGTTCCAAATGCAAAGTTTGGTCATACCCAGTCTTATTTTTTCATATTTGGCACTTTTTATACTTCAGTTTTGGCCGTCTAGTTTTGGCGAAGAAACCATCCTGATGTTGGGGTAACAGGAATTTCTGCAGAGTGGTTGTCAATGACATTTTGTGAACTTTACAAGTAATTAAAACACAGATTTAGTAAAATGAAACATAATTGTTGTTTTTATGGTATGAAACTACTTAAAAGCCTTTGAAAAGTCTTTTGTGGTCTTTTCAGGGTATTTAATTAAAACTTCCATATAAGGCAAAATTTAACTAAGAGTACATCAAGACTTTAGTTCCTAGATGTACTTGCAATACTGGTCAAAGCAAACACAGAAAACAATTCATATTTATTAAGCATAGTATTTTACACCATTCTTTTAAATACAGTCAATGTGCAACTTTATATACCAAATATACATTGGCCGCAGTATGGGCGGTAGTATAAATTTTCCTCAATCTTTATAAGTTCAGCCTCTATGAATGTTGTATTGAAACTGGAACTTGAAAATTGGTTACATTACATGATTAATACAAAAAGTAGGAAAAGAAGTTATAAAGTCCCTTATAGGGTAAATTCAGTAAATAAATATACGTCATCAGGGACCGCCCATTTGGGGGAGAGCTTTCTGTACAAAACTGAAGTCCTGTGCTCTTCTGATTGGTAGATAATGTTTGTAATAAATATTTTTTGATAGATGGATCAAAACTAGAGTTAAAAAAAATAAAAATGAATGCTGAATGTACTAATTTTTTTACTACAGGGTTGAAAAGTAATGGGGCCAGTAAAGGAATTAAGTGCGAATCTACAGTGTTTGTAAACAAGGCCATGTGAATGCCCAAAAATGCCGCATGACCCTATGTTTTTATTGTTGCAAAAGATAGGGCTACATTTGTACTTTCATGAATGATATATGAAAGCTTCCAATTTCTAAAGGTAAATCAGGTATAAATTTAATTCAAGACATAGATTAGCATTAAAGTCAATGGGAGATTTTTTACTGAATTTACCCTATAGGAAAATATGCACTCTGTCACTGTACTTGTTCAAGGCCACACAATAATCACAAAACTCATTTCCTGTAAATATTAATGCAATGGAAGCCTTTTGGAACCAGTTAAAGTTGTTTTTTATACAAATTTCTATGTTTAACTGCGGCTATCCAGGATGCACTGAGTGTACTGTGGGAGGAAGCATGGGATATATGGTAAACAATCAGTTTTATGTCCAGATTGAAAGAAACAATAGAAATTACACTTGAGAGTCATGATATTAATGAAAGGCATAAATATTCTCCCCATTTTACATCACATTTTGCACATATTTCTCCTAATAATGTGTAAAATCATATGGAAAACCAGAATTACCTCCTTTGACATAGTGTATTTTTTTTAGCTGTGTTCCCCATGTTAAGTTGTAGATGAAGTTGTAAATAAGCACTTTTCAAGTATTTTAACACTCGAATAATCTGACCGTATGAAGATATTCATTTATTTTACATAATTCATTGGGTTTCTTTAAGTGAAAAAATACTAGACAACTTTTCATGATTACATACCCTTCATCTATAAAACTAGTGTTGAAATGTTTGTTATTGGATTGCTATGTTAAATAATTGCTTTAAAATATTCTAAATTGTTACTTTTATGTTCCAAATGCAAAGTTTGGTCATACCCAGTCTTATTTTTTTCATATTTGGCACTTTTTTATACTTCAGTTTTGGCCGTCTAGTTTTGGCGAAGAAACCATCCTGATGTTGGGGTAACAGGAATTTCTGCAGAGTGGTTGTCAATGACATTTTGTGAACTTTACAAGTAATTAAAACACAGATTTAGTAAAATGAAACATAATTGTTGTTTTTATGGTATGAAACTACTTAAAAGCCTTTGAAAAGTCTTTTGTGGTCTTTTCAGGGTATTTAATTAAAACTTCCATATAAGGCAAAATTTAACTAAGAGTACATCAAGACTTTAGTTCCTAGATGTACTTGCAATACTGGTCAAAGCAAACACAGAAAACAATTCATATTTATTAAGCATAGTATTTTACACCATTCTTTTAAATACAGTCAATGTGCAACTTTATATACCAAATATACATTGGCCGCAGTATGGGCGGTAGTATAAATTTTCCTCAATCTTTATAAGTTCAGCCTCTATGAATGTTGTATTGAAACTGGAACTTGAAAATTGGTTACATTACATGATTAATACAAAAAAAGTAGGAAAAGAAGTTATAAAGTCCCTTATAGGGTAAATTCAGTAAATAAATATACGTCATCAGGGACCGCCCATTTGGGGGAGAGCTTTCTGTACAAAACTGAAGTCCTGTGCTCTTCTGATTGGTAGATAATGTTTGTAATAAATATTTTTTGATAGATGGATCAAAACTAGAGTTAAAAAAAAATAAAAAATGAATGCTGAATGTACTAATTTTTTTACTACAGGGTTGAAAAGTAATGGGGCCAGTAAAGGAATTAAGTGCGAATCTACAGTGTTTGTAAACAAGGCCATGTGAATGCCCAAAAATGCCGCATGACCCTATGTTTTTATTGTTGCAAAAGATAGGGCTACATTTGTACTTTCATGAATGATATATGAAAGCTTCCAATTTCTAAAGGTAAATCAGGTATAAATTTAATTCAAGACATAGATTAGCATTAAAGTCAATGGGAGATTTTTTACTGAATTTACCCTATAGGAAAATATGCACTCTGTCACTGTACTTGTTCAAGGCCACACAATAATCACAAAACTCATTTCCTGTAAATATTAATGCAATGGAAGCCTTTTGGAACCAGTTAAAGTTGTTTTTTATACAAATTTCTATGTTTAACTGCGGCTATCCAGGATGCACTGAGTGTACTGTGGGAGGAAGCATGGGATATATGGTAAACAATCAGTTTTATGTCCAGATTGAAAGAAACAATAGAAATTACACTTGAGAGTCATGATATTAATGAAAGGCATAAATATTCTCCCCATTTTACATCACATTTTGCACATATTTCTCCTAATAATGTGTAAAATCATATGGAAAACCAGAATTACCTCCTTTGACATAGTGTATTTTTTTTAGCTGTGTTCCCCATGTTAAGTTGTAGATGAAGTTGTAAATAAGCACTTTTCAAGTATTTTAACACTCGAATAATCTGACCGTATGAAGATATTCATTTATTTTACATAATTCATTGGGTTTCTTTAAGTGAAAAAAATACTAGACAACTTTTCATGATTACATACCCTTCATCTATAAAACTAGTGTTGAAATGTTTGTTATTGGATTGCTATGTTAAATAATTGCTTTAAAATATTCTAAATTGTTACTTTTATGTTCCAAATGCAAAGTTTGGTCATACCCAGTCTTATTTTTTCATATTTGGCACTTTTTATACTTCAGTTTTGGCCGTCTAGTTTTGGCGAAGAAACCATCCTGATGTTGGGGTAACAGGAATTTCTGCAGAGTGGTTGTCAATGACATTTTGTGAACTTTACAAGTAATTAAAACACAGATTTAGTAAAATGAAACATAATTGTTGTTTTTTATGGTATGAAACTACTTAAAAGCCTTTGAAAAGTCTTTTGTGGTCTTTTCAGGGTATTTAATTAAAACTTCCATATAAGGCAAAATTTAACTAAGAGTACATCAAGACTTTAGTTCCTAGATGTACTTGCAATACTGGTCAAAGCAAACACAGAAAACAATTCATATTTATTAAGCATAGTATTTTACACCATTCTTTTAAATACAGTCAATGTGCAACTTTATATACCAAATATACATTGGCCGCAGTATGGGCGGTAGTATAAATTTTCCTCAATCTTTATAAGTTCAGCCTCTATGAATGTTGTATTGAAACTGGAACTTGAAAATTGGTTACATTACATGATTAATACAAAAAGTAGGAAAAGAAGTTATAAAGTCCCTTATAGGGTAAATTCAGTAAATAAATATACGTCATCAGGGACCGCCCATTTGGGGAGAGCTTTCTGTACAAAACTGAAGTCCTGTGCTCTTCTGATTGGTAGATAATGTTTGTAATAAATATTTTTGATAGATGGATCAAAACTAGAGTTAAAAAAATAAAAATGAATGCTGAATGTACTAATTTTTTTACTACAGGGTTGAAAAGTAATGGGGCCAGTAAAGGAATTAAGTGCGAATCTACAGTGTTTGTAAACAAGGCCATGTGAATGCCCAAAATGCCGCATGACCCTATGTTTTATTGTTGCAAAAGATAGGGCTACATTTGTACTTTCATGAATGATATATGAAAGCTTCCAATTTCTAAAGGTAAATCAGGTATAAATTTAATTCAAGACATAGATTAGCATTAAAGTCAATGGGAGATTTTTACTGAATTTACCCTATAGGAAAATATGCACTCTGTCACTGTACTTGTTCAAGGCCACACAATAATCACAAAACTCATTTCCTGTAAATATTAATGCAATGGAAGCCTTTTGGAACCAGTTAAAGTTGTTTTTTATACAAATTTCTATGTTTAACTGCGGCTATCCAGGATGCACTGAGTGTACTGTGGGAGGAAGCATGGGATATATGGTAAACAATCAGTTTTATGTCCAGATTGAAAGAAACAATAGAAATTACACTTGAGAGTCATGATATTAATGAAAGGCATAAATATTCTCCCCATTTTACATCACATTTTGCACATATTTCTCCTAATAATGTGTAAAATCATATGGAAAACCAGAATTACCTCCCTTTGACATAGTGTATTTTTTTTAGCTGTGTTCCCCATGTTAAGTTGTAGATGAAGTTGTAAATAAGCACTTTTCAAGTATTTTAACACTCGAATAATCTGACCGTATGAAGATATTCATTTATTTTACATAATTCATTGGGTTTCTTTAAGTGAAAAAAATACTAGACAACTTTTCATGATTACATACCCTTCATCTATAAAACTAGTGTTGAAATGTTTGTTATTGGATTGCTATGTTAAATAATTGCTTTAAAATATTCTAAATTGTTACTTTTATGTTCCAAATGCAAAGTTTGGTCATACCCAGTCTTATTTTTTTCATATTTGGCACTTTTTTATACTTCAGTTTTGGCCGTCTAGTTTTGGCGAAGAAACCATCCTGATGTTGGGGTAACAGGAATTTCTGCAGAGTGGTTGTCAATGACATTTTGTGAACTTTACAAGTAATTAAAACACAGATTTAGTAAAATGAAACATAATTGTTGTTTTTATGGTATGAAACTACTTAAAAGCCTTTGAAAAGTCTTTTGTGGTCTTTTCAGGGTATTTAATTAAAACTTCCATATAAGGCAAAATTTAACTAAGAGTACATCAAGACTTTAGTTCCTAGATGTACTTGCAATACTGGTCAAAGCAAACACAGAAAACAATTCATATTTATTAAGCATAGTATTTTACACCATTCTTTTAAATACAGTCAATGTGCAACTTTATATACCAAATATACATTGGCCGCAGTATGGGCGGTAGTATAAATTTTCCTCAATCTTTATAAGTTCAGCCTCTATGAATGTTGTATTGAAACTGGAACTTGAAAATTGGTTACATTACATGATTAATACAAAAAGTAGGAAAAGAAGTTATAAAGTCCCTTATAGGGTAAATTCAGTAAATAAATATACGTCATCAGGGACCGCCCATTTGGGGAGAGCTTTCTGTACAAAACTGAAGTCCTGTGCTCTTCTGATTGGTAGATAATGTTTGTAATAAATATTTTTGATAGATGGATCAAAACTAGAGTTAAAAAAATAAAAATGAATGCTGAATGTACTAATTTTTTTACTACAGGGTTGAAAAGTAATGGGGCCAGTAAAGGAATTAAGTGCGAATCTACAGTGTTTGTAAACAAGGCCATGTGAATGCCCAAAAATGCCGCATGACCCTATGTTTTTATTGTTGCAAAAGATAGGGCTACATTTGTACTTTCATGAATGATATATGAAAGCTTCCAATTTCTAAAGGTAAATCAGGTATAAATTTAATTCAAGACATAGATTAGCATTAAAGTCAATGGGAGATTTTTTACTGAATTTACCCTATAGGAAAATATGCACTCTGTCACTGTACTTGTTCAAGGCCACACAATAATCACAAAACTCATTTCCTGTAAATATTAATGCAATGGAAGCCTTTTGGAACCAGTTAAAGTTGTTTTTTATACAAATTTCTATGTTTAACTGCGGCTATCCAGGATGCACTGAGTGTACTGTGGGAGGAAGCATGGGATATATGGTAAACAATCAGTTTTATGTCCAGATTGAAAGAAACAATAGAAATTACACTTGAGAGTCATGATATTAATGAAAGGCATAAATATTCTCCCCATTTTACATCACATTTTGCACATATTTCTCCTAATAATGTGTAAAATCATATGGAAAACCAGAATTACCTCCCTTTGACATAGTGTATTTTTTTTAGCTGTGTTCCCCATGTTAAGTTGTAGATGAAGTTGTAAATAAGCACTTTTCAAGTATTTTAACACTCGAATAATCTGACCGTATGAAGATATTCATTTATTTTACATAATTCATTGGGTTTCTTTAAGTGAAAAAAATACTAGACAACTTTTCATGATTACATACCCTTCATCTATAAAACTAGTGTTGAAATGTTTGTTATTGGATTGCTATGTTAAATAATTGCTTTAAAATATTCTAAATTGTTACTTTTATGTTCCAAATGCAAAGTTTGGTCATACCCAGTCTTATTTTTTTCATATTTGGCACTTTTTTATACTTCAGTTTTGGCCGTCTAGTTTTGGCGAAGA
Organism: Mytilus coruscus; assembly: GCA_017311375.1. NCBI lineage: Eukaryota > Metazoa > Mollusca > Bivalvia > Mytilida > Mytilidae > Mytilus > Mytilus coruscus. The sequence goes on from CM029598.1 coordinate 46,676,139, forward strand.
AACCATCCTGATGTTGGGGTAACAGGAATTTCTGCAGAGTGGTTGTCAATGACATTTTGTGAACTTTACAAGTAATTAAAACACAGATTTAGTAAAATGAAACATAATTGTTGTTTTTTATGGTATGAAACTACTTAAAAGCCTTTGAAAAGTCTTTTGTGGTCTTTTCAGGGTATTTAATTAAAACTTCCATATAAGGCAAAATTTAACTAAGAGTACATCAAGACTTTAGTTCCTAGATGTACTTGCAATACTGGTCAAAGCAAACACAGAAAACAATTCATATTTATTAAGCATAGTATTTTACACCATTCTTTTAAATACAGTCAATGTGCAACTTTATATACCAAATATACATTGGCCGCAGTATGGGCGGTAGTATAAATTTTCCTCAATCTTTATAAGTTCAGCCTCTATGAATGTTGTATTGAAACTGGAACTTGAAAATTGGTTACATTACATGATTAATACAAAAAGTAGGAAAAGAAGTTATAAAGTCCCTTATAGGGTAAATTCAGTAAATAAATATACGTCATCAGGGACCGCCCATTTGGGGGAGAGCTTTCTGTACAAAACTGAAGTCCTGTGCTCTTCTGATTGGTAGATAATGTTTGTAATAAATATTTTTTGATAGATGGATCAAAACTAGAGTTAAAAAAAAATAAAAAATGAATGCTGAATGTACTAATTTTTTTACTACAGGGTTGAAAAGTAATGGGGCCAGTAAAGGAATTAAGTGCGAATCTACAGTGTTTGTAAACAAGGCCATGTGAATGCCCAAAAATGCCGCATGACCCTATGTTTTTATTGTTGCAAAAGATAGGGCTACATTTGTACTTTCATGAATGATATATGAAAGCTTCCAATTTCTAAAGGTAAATCAGGTATAAATTTAATTCAAGACATAGATTAGCATTAAAGTCAATGGGAGATTTTTTACTGAATTTACCCTATAGGAAAATATGCACTCTGTCACTGTACTTGTTCAAGGCCACACAATAATCACAAAACTCATTTCCTGTAAATATTAATGCAATGGAAGCCTTTTGGAACCAGTTAAAGTTGTTTTTTATACAAATTTCTATGTTTAACTGCGGCTATCCAGGATGCACTGAGTGTACTGTGGGAGGAAGCATGGGATATATGGTAAACAATCAGTTTTATGTCCAGATTGAAAGAAACAATAGAAATTACACTTGAGAGTCATGATATTAATGAAAGGCATAAATATTCTCCCCATTTTACATCACATTTTGCACATATTTCTCCTAATAATGTGTAAAATCATATGGAAAACCAGAATTACCTCCCTTTGACATAGTGTATTTTTTTAGCTGTGTTCCCCATGTTAAGTTGTAGATGAAGTTGTAAATAAGCACTTTTCAAGTATTTTAACACTCGAATAATCTGACCGTATGAAGATATTCATTTATTTTACATAATTCATTGGGTTTCTTTAAGTGAAAAAAATACTAGACAACTTTTCATGATTACATACCCTTCATCTATAAAACTAGTGTTGAAATGTTTGTTATTGGATTGCTATGTTAAATAATTGCTTTAAAATATTCTAAATTGTTACTTTTATGTTCCAAATGCAAAGTTTGGTCATACCCAGTCTTATTTTTTCATATTTGGCACTTTTTTATACTTCAGTTTTGGCCGTCTAGTTTTGGCGAAGAAACCATCCTGATGTTGGGGTAACAGGAATTTCTGCAGAGTGGTTGTCAATGACATTTTGTGAACTTTACAAGTAATTAAAACACAGATTTAGTAAAATGAAACATAATTGTTGTTTTTTATGGTATGAAACTACTTAAAAGCCTTTGAAAAGTCTTTTGTGGTCTTTTCAGGGTATTTAATTAAAACTTCCATATAAGGCAAAATTTAACTAAGAGTACATCAAGACTTTAGTTCCTAGATGTACTTGCAATACTGGTCAAAGCAAACACAGAAAACAATTCATATTTATTAAGCATAGTATTTTACACCATTCTTTTAAATACAGTCAATGTGCAACTTTATATACCAAATATACATTGGCCGCAGTATGGGCGGTAGTATAAATTTTCCTCAATCTTTATAAGTTCAGCCTCTATGAATGTTGTATTGAAACTGGAACTTGAAAATTGGTTACATTACATGATTAATACAAAAAGTAGGAAAAGAAGTTATAAAGTCCCTTATAGGGTAAATTCAGTAAATAAATATACGTCATCAGGGACCGCCCATTTGGGAGAGCTTTCTGTACAAAACTGAAGTCCTGTGCTCTTCTGATTGGTAGATAATGTTTGTAATAAATATTTTTGATAGATGGATCAAAACTAGAGTTAAAAAAATAAAAATGAATGCTGAATGTACTAATTTTTTTACTACAGGGTTGAAAAGTAATGGGGCCAGTAAAGGAATTAAGTGCGAATCTACAGTGTTTGTAAACAAGGCCATGTGAATGCCCAAAAATGCCGCATGACCCTATGTTTTTATTGTTGCAAAAGATAGGGCTACATTTGTACTTTCATGAATGATATATGAAAGCTTCCAATTTCTAAAGGTAAATCAGGTATAAATTTAATTCAAGACATAGATTAGCATTAAAGTCAATGGGAGATTTTTTACTGAATTTACCCTATAGGAAAATATGCACTCTGTCACTGTACTTGTTCAAGGCCACACAATAATCACAAAACTCATTTCCTGTAAATATTAATGCAATGGAAGCCTTTTGGAACCAGTTAAAGTTGTTTTTTATACAAATTTCTATGTTTAACTGCGGCTATCCAGGATGCACTGAGTGTACTGTGGGAGGAAGCATGGGATATATGGTAAACAATCAGTTTTATGTCCAGATTGAAAGAAACAATAGAAATTACACTTGAGAGTCATGATATTAATGAAAGGCATAAATATTCTCCCCATTTTACATCACATTTTGCACATATTTCTCCTAATAATGTGTAAAATCATATGGAAAACCAGAATTACCTCCTTTGACATAGTGTATTTTTTTTAGCTGTGTTCCCCATGTTAAGTTGTAGATGAAGTTGTAAATAAGCACTTTTCAAGTATTTTAACACTCGAATAATCTGACCGTATGAAGATATTCATTTATTTTACATAATTCATTGGGTTTCTTTAAGTGAAAAAAATACTAGACAACTTTTCATGATTACATACCCTTCATCTATAAAACTAGTGTTGAAATGTTTGTTATTGGATTGCTATGTTAAATAATTGCTTTAAAATATTCTAAATTGTTACTTTTATGTTCCAAATGCAAAGTTTGGTCATACCCAGTCTTATTTTTTCATATTTGGCACTTTTTTATACTTCAGTTTTGGCCGTCTAGTTTTGGCGAAGAAACCATCCTGATGTTGGGGTAACAGGAATTTCTGCAGAGTGGTTGTCAATGACATTTTGTGAACTTTACAAGTAATTAAAACACAGATTTAGTAAAATGAAACATAATTGTTGTTTTTTATGGTATGAAACTACTTAAAAGCCTTTGAAAAGTCTTTTGTGGTCTTTTCAGGGTATTTAATTAAAACTTCCATATAAGGCAAAATTTAACTAAGAGTACATCAAGACTTTAGTTCCTAGATGTACTTGCAATACTGGTCAAAGCAAACACAGAAAACAATTCATATTTATTAAGCATAGTATTTTACACCATTCTTTTAAATACAGTCAATGTGCAACTTTATATACCAAATATACATTGGCCGCAGTATGGGCGGTAGTATAAATTTTCCTCAATCTTTATAAGTTCAGCCTCTATGAATGTTGTATTGAAACTGGAACTTGAAAATTGGTTACATTACATGATTAATACAAAAAGTAGGAAAAGAAGTTATAAAGTCCCTTATAGGGTAAATTCAGTAAATAAATATACGTCATCAGGGACCGCCCATTTGGGGAGAGCTTTCTGTACAAAACTGAAGTCCTGTGCTCTTCTGATTGGTAGATAATGTTTGTAATAAATATTTTTGATAGATGGATCAAAACTAGAGTTAAAAAAATAAAAATGAATGCTGAATGTACTAATTTTTTTACTACAGGGTTGAAAAGTAATGGGGCCAGTAAAGGAATTAAGTGCGAATCTACAGTGTTTGTAAACAAGGCCATGTGAATGCCCAAAAATGCCGCATGACCCTATGTTTTTATTGTTGCAAAAGATAGGGCTACATTTGTACTTTCATGAATGATATATGAAAGCTTCCAATTTCTAAAGGTAAATCAGGTATAAATTTAATTCAAGACATAGATTAGCATTAAAGTCAATGGGAGATTTTTTACTGAATTTACCCTATAGGAAAATATGCACTCTGTCACTGTACTTGTTCAAGGCCACACAATAATCACAAAACTCATTTCCTGTAAATATTAATGCAATGGAAGCCTTTTGGAACCAGTTAAAGTTGTTTTTTATACAAATTTCTATGTTTAACTGCGGCTATCCAGGATGCACTGAGTGTACTGTGGGAGGAAGCATGGGATATATGGTAAACAATCAGTTTTATGTCCAGATTGAAAGAAACAATAGAAATTACACTTGAGAGTCATGATATTAATGAAAGGCATAAATATTCTCCCCATTTTACATCACATTTTGCACATATTTCTCCTAATAATGTGTAAAATCATATGGAAAACCAGAATTACCTCCCTTTGACATAGTGTATTTTTTTTAGCTGTGTTCCCCATGTTAAGTTGTAGATGAAGTTGTAAATAAGCACTTTTCAAGTATTTTAACACTCGAATAATCTGACCGTATGAAGATATTCATTTATTTTACATAATTCATTGGGTTTCTTTAAGTGAAAAAAATACTAGACAACTTTTCATGATTACATACCCTTCATCTATAAAACTAGTGTTGAAATGTTTGTTATTGGATTGCTATGTTAAATAATTGCTTTAAAATATTCTAAATTGTTACTTTTATGTTCCAAATGCAAAGTTTGGTCATACCCAGTCTTATTTTTTTCATATTTGGCACTTTTTTATACTTCAGTTTTGGCCGTCTAGTTTTGGCGAAGAAACCATCCTGATGTTGGGGTAACAGGAATTTCTGCAGAGTGGTTGTCAATGACATTTTGTGAACTTTACAAGTAATTAAAACACAGATTTAGTAAAATGAAACATAATTGTTGTTTTTATGGTATGAAACTACTTAAAAGCCTTTGAAAAGTCTTTTGTGGTCTTTTCAGGGTATTTAATTAAAACTTCCATATAAGGCAAAATTTAACTAAGAGTACATCAAGACTTTAGTTCCTAGATGTACTTGCAATACTGGTCAAAGCAAACACAGAAAACAATTCATATTTATTAAGCATAGTATTTTACACCATTCTTTTAAATACAGTCAATGTGCAACTTTATATACCAAATATACATTGGCCGCAGTATGGGCGGTAGTATAAATTTTCCTCAATCTTTATAAGTTCAGCCTCTATGAATGTTGTATTGAAACTGGAACTTGAAAATTGGTTACATTACATGATTAATACAAAAAGTAGGAAAAGAAGTTATAAAGTCCCTTATAGGGTAAATTCAGTAAATAAATATACGTCATCAGGGACCGCCCATTTGGGGAGAGCTTTCTGTACAAAACTGAAGTCCTGTGCTCTTCTGATTGGTAGATAATGTTTGTAATAAATATTTTTGATAGATGGATCAAAACTAGAGTTAAAAAAATAAAAATGAATGCTGAATGTACTAATTTTTTTACTACAGGGTTGAAAAGTAATGGGGCCAGTAAAGGAATTAAGTGCGAATCTACAGTGTTTGTAAACAAGGCCATGTGAATGCCCAAAAATGCCGCATGACCCTATGTTTTTATTGTTGCAAAAGATAGGGCTACATTTGTACTTTCATGAATGATATATGAAAGCTTCCAATTTCTAAAGGTAAATCAGGTATAAATTTAATTCAAGACATAGATTAGCATTAAAGTCAATGGGAGATTTTTTACTGAATTTACCCTATAGGAAAATATGCACTCTGTCACTGTACTTGTTCAAGGCCACACAATAATCACAAAACTCATTTCCTGTAAATATTAATGCAATGGAAGCCTTTTGGAACCAGTTAAAGTTGTTTTTTATACAAATTTCTATGTTTAACTGCGGCTATCCAGGATGCACTGAGTGTACTGTGGGAGGAAGCATGGGATATATGGTAAACAATCAGTTTTATGTCCAGATTGAAAGAAACAATAGAAATTACACTTGAGAGTCATGATATTAATGAAAGGCATAAATATTCTCCCCATTTTACATCACATTTTGCACATATTTCTCCTAATAATGTGTAAAATCATATGGAAAACCAGAATTACCTCCCTTTGACATAGTGTATTTTTTTTAGCTGTGTTCCCCATGTTAAGTTGTAGATGAAGTTGTAAATAAGCACTTTTCAAGTATTTTAACACTCGAATAATCTGACCGTATGAAGATATTCATTTATTTTACATAATTCATTGGGTTTCTTTAAGTGAAAAAAAATACTAGACAACTTTTCATGATTACATACCCTTCATCTATAAAACTAGTGTTGAAATGTTTGTTATTGGATTGCTATGTTAAATAATTGCTTTAAAATATTCTAAATTGTTACTTTTATGTTCCAAATGCAAAGTTTGGTCATACCCAGTCTTATTTTTTCATATTTGGCACTTTTTATACTTCAGTTTTGGCCGTCTAGTTTTGGCGAAGAAACCATCCTGATGTTGGGGTAACAGGAATTTCTGCAGAGTGGTTGTCAATGACATTTTGTGAACTTTACAAGTAATTAAAACACAGATTTAGTAAAATGAAACATAATTGTTGTTTTTTATGGTATGAAACTACTTAAAAGCCTTTGAAAAGTCTTTTGTGGTCTTTTCAGGGTATTTAATTAAAACTTCCATATAAGGCAAAATTTAACTAAGAGTACATCAAGACTTTAGTTCCTAGATGTACTTGCAATACTGGTCAAAGCAAACACAGAAAACAATTCATATTTATTAAGCATAGTATTTTACACCATTCTTTTAAATACAGTCAATGTGCAACTTTATATACCAAATATACATTGGCCGCAGTATGGGCGGTAGTATAAATTTTCCTCAATCTTTATAAGTTCAGCCTCTATGAATGTTGTATTGAAACTGGAACTTGAAAATTGGTTACATTACATGATTAATACAAAAAGTAGGAAAAGAAGTTATAAAGTCCCTTATAGGGTAAATTCAGTAAATAAATATACGTCATCAGGGACCGCCCATTTGGGGAGAGCTTTCTGTACAAAACTGAAGTCCTGTGCTCTTCTGATTGGTAGATAATGTTTGTAATAAATATTTTTGATAGATGGATCAAAACTAGAGTTAAAAAAATAAAAATGAATGCTGAATGTACTAATTTTTTTACTACAGGGTTGAAAAGTAATGGGGCCAGTAAAGGAATTAAGTGCGAATCTACAGTGTTTGTAAACAAGGCCATGTGAATGCCCAAAAATGCCGCATGACCCTATGTTTTTATTGTTGCAAAAGATAGGGCTACATTTGTACTTTCATGAATGATATATGAAAGCTTCCAATTTCTAAAGGTAAATCAGGTATAAATTTAATTCAAGACATAGATTAGCATTAAAGTCAATGGGAGATTTTTTACTGAATTTACCCTATAGGAAAATATGCACTCTGTCACTGTACTTGTTCAAGGCCACACAATAATCACAAAACTCATTTCCTGTAAATATTAATGCAATGGAAGCCTTTTGGAACCAGTTAAAGTTGTTTTTTATACAAATTTCTATGTTTAACTGCGGCTATCCAGGATGCACTGAGTGTACTGTGGGAGGAAGCATGGGATATATGGTAAACAATCAGTTTTATGTCCAGATTGAAAGAAACAATAGAAATTACACTTGAGAGTCATGATATTAATGAAAGGCATAAATATTCTCCCCATTTTACATCACATTTTGCACATATTTCTCCTAATAATGTGTAAAATCATATGGAAAACCAGAATTACCTCCCTTTGACATAGTGTATTTTTTTTAGCTGTGTTCCCCATGTTAAGTTGTAGATGAAGTTGTAAATAAGCACTTTTCAAGTATTTTAACACTCGAATAATCTGACCGTATGAAGATATTCATTTATTTTACATAATTCATTGGGTTTCTTTAAGTGAAAAAAATACTAGACAACTTTTCATGATTACATACCCTTCATCTATAAAACTAGTGTTGAAATGTTTGTTATTGGATTGCTATGTTAAATAATTGCTTTAAAATATTCTAAATTGTTACTTTTATGTTCCAAATGCAAAGTTTGGTCATACCCAGTCTTATTTTTTTCATATTTGGCACTTTTTTATACTTCAGTTTTGGCCGTCTAGTTTTGGCGAAGAAACCATCCTGATGTTGGGGTAACAGGAATTTCTGCAGAGTGGTTGTCAATGACATTTTGTGAACTTTACAAGTAATTAAAACACAGATTTAGTAAAATGAAACATAATTGTTGTTTTTATGGTATGAAACTACTTAAAAGCCTTTGAAAAGTCTTTTGTGGTCTTTTCAGGGTATTTAATTAAAACTTCCATATAAGGCAAAATTTAACTAAGAGTACATCAAGACTTTAGTTCCTAGATGTACTTGCAATACTGGTCAAAGCAAACACAGAAAACAATTCATATTTATTAAGCATAGTATTTTACACCATTCTTTTAAATACAGTCAATGTGCAACTTTATATACCAAATATACATTGGCCGCAGTATGGGCGGTAGTATAAATTTTCCTCAATCTTTATAAGTTCAGCCTCTATGAATGTTGTATTGAAACTGGAACTTGAAAATTGGTTACATTACATGATTAATACAAAAAGTAGGAAAAGAAGTTATAAAGTCCCTTATAGGGTAAATTCAGTAAATAAATATACGTCATCAGGGACCGCCCATTTGGGGAGAGCTTTCTGTACAAAACTGAAGTCCTGTGCTCTTCTGATTGGTAGATAATGTTTGTAATAAATATTTTTGATAGATGGATCAAAACTAGAGTTAAAAAAATAAAAATGAATGCTGAATGTACTAATTTTTTTACTACAGGGTTGAAAAGTAATGGGGCCAGTAAAGGAATTAAGTGCGAATCTACAGTGTTTGTAAACAAGGCCATGTGAATGCCCAAAAATGCCGCATGACCCTATGTTTTTATTGTTGCAAAAGATAGGGCTACATTTGTACTTTCATGAATGATATATGAAAGCTTCCAATTTCTAAAGGTAAATCAGGTATAAATTTAATTCAAGACATAGATTAGCATTAAAGTCAATGGGAGATTTTTTACTGAATTTACCCTATAGGAAAATATGCACTCTGTCACTGTACTTGTTCAAGGCCACACAATAATCACAAAACTCATTTCCTGTAAATATTAATGCAATGGAAGCCTTTTGGAACCAGTTAAAGTTGTTTTTTATACAAATTTCTATGTTTAACTGCGGCTATCCAGGATGCACTGAGTGTACTGTGGGAGGAAGCATGGGATATATGGTAAACAATCAGTTTTATGTCCAGATTGAAAGAAACAATAGAAATTACACTTGAGAGTCATGATATTAATGAAAGGCATAAATATTCTCCCCATTTTACATCACATTTTGCACATATTTCTCCTAATAATGTGTAAAATCATATGGAAAACCAGAATTACCTCCCTTTGACATAGTGTATTTTTTTTAGCTGTGTTCCCCATGTTAAGTTGTAGATGAAGTTGTAAATAAGCACTTTTCAAGTATTTTAACACTCGAATAATCTGACCGTATGAAGATATTCATTTATTTTACATAATTCATTGGGTTTCTTTAAGTGAAAAAAAATACTAGACAACTTTTCATGATTACATACCCTTCATCTATAAAACTAGTGTTGAAATGTTTGTTATTGGATTGCTATGTTAAATAATTGCTTTAAAATATTCTAAATTGTTACTTTTATGTTCCAAATGCAAAGTTTGGTCATACCCAGTCTTATTTTTTCATATTTGGCACTTTTTATACTTCAGTTTTGGCCGTCTAGTTTTGGCGAAGAAACCATCCTGATGTTGGGGTAACAGGAATTTCTGCAGAGTGGTTGTCAATGACATTTTGTGAACTTTACAAGTAATTAAAACACAGATTTAGTAAAATGAAACATAATTGTTGTTTTTATGGTATGAAACTACTTAAAAGCCTTTGAAAAGTCTTTTGTGGTCTTTTCAGGGTATTTAATTAAAACTTCCATATAAGGCAAAATTTAACTAAGAGTACATCAAGACTTTAGTTCCTAGATGTACTTGCAATACTGGTCAAAGCAAACACAGAAAACAATTCATATTTATTAAGCATAGTATTTTACACCATTCTTTTAAATACAGTCAATGTGCAACTTTATATACCAAATATACATTGGCCGCAGTATGGGCGGTAGTATAAATTTTCCTCAATCTTTATAAGTTCAGCCTCTATGAATGTTGTATTGAAACTGGAACTTGAAAATTGGTTACATTACATGATTAATACAAAAAGTAGGAAAAGAAGTTATAAAGTCCCTTATAGGGTAAATTCAGTAAATAAATATACGTCATCAGGGACCGCCCATTTGGGGAGAGCTTTCTGTACAAAACTGAAGTCCTGTGCTCTTCTGATTGGTAGATAATGTTTGTAATAAATATTTTTGATAGATGGATCAAAACTAGAGTTAAAAAAATAAAAATGAATGCTGAATGTACTAATTTTTTTACTACAGGGTTGAAAAGTAATGGGGCCAGTAAAGGAATTAAGTGCGAATCTACAGTGTTTGTAAACAAGGCCATGTGAATGCCCAAAAATGCCGCATGACCCTATGTTTTTATTGTTGCAAAAGATAGGGCTACATTTGTACTTTCATGAATGATATATGAAAGCTTCCAATTTCTAAAGGTAAATCAGGTATAAATTTAATTCAAGACATAGATTAGCATTAAAGTCAATGGGAGATTTTTTACTGAATTTACCCTATAGGAAAATATGCACTCTGTCACTGTACTTGTTCAAGGCCACACAATAATCACAAAACTCATTTCCTGTAAATATTAATGCAATGGAAGCCTTTTGGAACCAGTTAAAGTTGTTTTTTATACAAATTTCTATGTTTAACTGCGGCTATCCAGGATGCACTGAGTGTACTGTGGGAGGAAGCATGGGATATATGGTAAACAATCAGTTTTATGTCCAGATTGAAAGAAACAATAGAAATTACACTTGAGAGTCATGATATTAATGAAAGGCATAAATATTCTCCCCATTTTACATCACATTTTGCACATATTTCTCCTAATAATGTGTAAAATCATATGGAAAACCAGAATTACCTCCCTTTGACATAGTGTATTTTTTTTAGCTGTGTTCCCCATGTTAAGTTGTAGATGAAGTTGTAAATAAGCACTTTTCAAGTATTTTAACACTCGAATAATCTGACCGTATGAAGATATTCATTTATTTTACATAATTCATTGGGTTTCTTTAAGTGAAAAAAATACTAGACAACTTTTCATGATTACATACCCTTCATCTATAAAACTAGTGTTGAAATGTTTGTTATTGGATTGCTATGTTAAATAATTGCTTTAAAATATTCTAAATTGTTACTTTTATGTTCCAAATGCAAAGTTTGGTCATACCCAGTCTTATTTTTTTCATATTTGGCACTTTTTTATACTTCAGTTTTGGCCGTCTAGTTTTGGCGAAGAAACCATCCTGATGTTGGGGTAACAGGAATTTCTGCAGAGTGGTTGTCAATGACATTTTGTGAACTTTACAAGTAATTAAAACACAGATTTAGTAAAATGAAACATAATTGTTGTTTTTATGGTATGAAACTACTTAAAAGCCTTTGAAAAGTCTTTTGTGGTCTTTTCAGGGTATTTAATTAAAACTTCCATATAAGGCAAAATTTAACTAAGAGTACATCAAGACTTTAGTTCCTAGATGTACTTGCAATACTGGTCAAAGCAAACACAGAAAACAATTCATATTTATTAAGCATAGTATTTTACACCATTCTTTTAAATACAGTCAATGTGCAACTTTATATACCAAATATACATTGGCCGCAGTATGGGCGGTAGTATAAATTTTCCTCAATCTTTATAAGTTCAGCCTCTATGAATGTTGTATTGAAACTGGAACTTGAAAATTGGTTACATTACATGATTAATACAAAAAGTAGGAAAAGAAGTTATAAAGTCCCTTATAGGGTAAATTCAGTAAATAAATATACGTCATCAGGGACCGCCCATTTGGGGAGAGCTTTCTGTACAAAACTGAAGTCCTGTGCTCTTCTGATTGGTAGATAATGTTTGTAATAAATATTTTTGATAGATGGATCAAAACTAGAGTTAAAAAAATAAAAATGAATGCTGAATGTACTAATTTTTTTACTACAGGGTTGAAAAGTAATGGGGCCAGTAAAGGAATTAAGTGCGAATCTACAGTGTTTGTAAACAAGGCCATGTGAATGCCCAAAAATGCCGCATGACCCTATGTTTTTATTGTTGCAAAAGATAGGGCTACATTTGTACTTTCATGAATGATATATGAAAGCTTCCAATTTCTAAAGGTAAATCAGGTATAAATTTAATTCAAGACATAGATTAGCATTAAAGTCAATGGGAGATTTTTTACTGAATTTACCCTATAGGAAAATATGCACTCTGTCACTGTACTTGTTCAAGGCCACACAATAATCACAAAACTCATTTCCTGTAAATATTAATGCAATGGAAGCCTTTTGGAACCAGTTAAAGTTGTTTTTTATACAAATTTCTATGTTTAACTGCGGCTATCCAGGATGCACTGAGTGTACTGTGGGAGGAAGCATGGGATATATGGTAAACAATCAGTTTTATGTCCAGATTGAAAGAAACAATAGAAATTACACTTGAGAGTCATGATATTAATGAAAGGCATAAATATTCTCCCCATTTTACATCACATTTTGCACATATTTCTCCTAATAATGTGTAAAATCATATGGAAAACCAGAATTACCTCCCTTTGACATAGTGTATTTTTTTTAGCTGTGTTCCCCATGTTAAGTTGTAGATGAAGTTGTAAATAAGCACTTTTCAAGTATTTTAACACTCGAATAATCTGACCGTATGAAGATATTCATTTATTTTACATAATTCATTGGGTTTCTTTAAGTGAAAAAAATACTAGACAACTTTTCATGATTACATACCCTTCATCTATAAAACTAGTGTTGAAATGTTTGTTATTGGATTGCTATGTTAAATAATTGCTTTAAAATATTCTAAATTGTTACTTTTATGTTCCAAATGCAAAGTTTGGTCATACCCAGTCTTATTTTTTTCATATTTGGCACTTTTTTATACTTCAGTTTTGGCCGTCTAGTTTTGGCGAAGAAACCATCCTGATGTTGGGGTAACAGGAATTTCTGCAGAGTGGTTGTCAATGACATTTTGTGAACTTTACAAGTAATTAAAACACAGATTTAGTAAAATGAAACATAATTGTTGTTTTTATGGTATGAAACTACTTAAAAGCCTTTGAAAAGTCTTTTGTGGTCTTTTCAGGGTATTTAATTAAAACTTCCATATAAGGCAAAATTTAACTAAGAGTACATCAAGACTTTAGTTCCTAGATGTACTTGCAATACTGGTCAAAGCAAACACAGAAAACAATTCATATTTATTAAGCATAGTATTTTACACCATTCTTTTAAAACAGTCAATGTGCAACTTTATATACCAAATATACATTGGCCGTAGTATGGGCGGTAGTATAAATTTTCCTCAATCTTTATAAGTTCAGCCTCTATGAATGTTGTATTGAAACTGGAACTTGAAAATTGGTTACATTACATGATTAATACAAAAAGTAGGAAAAGAAGTTATAAAGTCCCTTATAGGGTAAATTCAGTAAATAAATATACGTCATCAGGGACCGCCCATTTGGGGAGAGCTTTCTGTACAAAACTGAAGTCCTGTGCTCTTCTGATTGGTAGATAATGTTTGTAATAAATATTTTTGATAGATGGATCAAAACTAGAGTTAAAAAAATAAAAATGAATGCTGAATGTACTAATTTTTTTACTACAGGGTTGAAAAGTAATGGGGCCAGTAAAGGAATTAAGTGCGAATCTACAGTGTTTGTAAACAAGGCCATGTGAATGCCCAAAAATGCCGCATGACCCTATGTTTTTATTGTTGCAAAAGATAGGGCTACATTTGTACTTTCATGAATGATATATGAAAGCTTCCAATTTCTAAAGGTAAATCAGGTATAAATTTAATTCAAGACATAGATTAGCATTAAAGTCAATGGGAGATTTTTTACTGAATTTACCCTATAGGAAAATATGCACTCTGTCACTGTACTTGTTCAAGGCCACACAATAATCACAAAACTCATTTCCTGTAAATATTAATGCAATGGAAGCCTTTTGGAACCAGTTAAAGTTGTTTTTTATACAAATTTCTATGTTTAACTGCGGCTATCCAGGATGCACTGAGTGTACTGTGGGAGGAAGCATGGGATATATGGTAAACAATCAGTTTTATGTCCAGATTGAAAGAAACAATAGAAATTACACTTGAGAGTCATGATATTAATGAAAGGCATAAATATTCTCCCCATTTTACATCACATTTTGCACATATTTCTCCTAATAATGTGTAAAATCATATGGAAAACCAGAATTACCTCCCTTTGACATAGTGTATTTTTTTTAGCTGTGTTCCCCATGTTAAGTTGTAGATGAAGTTGTAAATAAGCACTTTTCAAGTATTTTAACACTCGAATAATCTGACCGTATGAAGATATTCATTTATTTTACATAATTCATTGGGTTTCTTTAAGTGAAAAAAATACTAGACAACTTTTCATGATTACATACCCTTCATCTATAAAACTAGTGTTGAAATGTTTGTTATTGGATTGCTATGTTAAATAATTGCTTTAAAATATTCTAAATTGTTACTTTTATGTTCCAAATGCAAAGTTTGGTCATACCCAGTCTTATTTTTTCATATTTGGCACTTTTTATACTTCAGTTTTGGCCGTCTAGTTTTGGCGAAGAAACCATCCTGATGTTGGGGTAACAGGAATTTCTGCAGAGTGGTTGTCAATGACATTTTGTGAACTTTACAAGTAATTAAAACACAGATTTAGTAAAATGAAACATAATTGTTGTTTTTTATGGTATGAAACTACTTAAAAGCCTTTGAAAAGTCTTTTGTGGTCTTTTCAGGGTATTTAATTAAAACTTCCATATAAGGCAAAATTTAACTAAGAGTACATCAAGACTTTAGTTCCTAGATGTACTTGCAATACTGGTCAAAGCAAACACAGAAAACAATTCATATTTATTAAGCATAGTATTTTACACCATTCTTTTAAATACAGTCAATGTGCAACTTTATATACCAAATATACATTGGCCGCAGTATGGGCGGTAGTATAAATTTTCCTCAATCTTTATAAGTTCAGCCTCTATGAATGTTGTATTGAAACTGGAACTTGAAAATTGGTTACATTACATGATTAATACAAAAAAAGTAGGAAAAGAAGTTATAAAGTCCCTTATAGGGTAAATTCAGTAAATAAATATACGTCATCAGGGACCGCCCATTTGGGGGAGAGCTTTCTGTACAAAACTGAAGTCCTGTGCTCTTCTGATTGGTAGATAATGTTTGTAATAAATATTTTTGATAGATGGATCAAAACTAGAGTTAAAAAAATAAAAATGAATGCTGAATGTACTAATTTTTTTACTACAGGGTTGAAAAGTAATGGGGCCAGTAAAGGAATTAAGTGCGAATCTACAGTGTTTGTAAACAAGGCCATGTGAATGCCCAAAAATGCCGCATGACCCTATGTTTTTATTGTTGCAAAAGATAGGGCTACATTTGTACTTTCATGAATGATATATGAAAGCTTCCAATTTCTAAAGGTAAATCAGGTATAAATTTAATTCAAGACATAGATTAGCATTAAAGTCAATGGGAGATTTTTTACTGAATTTACCCTATAGGAAAATATGCACTCTGTCACTGTACTTGTTCAAGGCCACACAATAATCACAAAACTCATTTCCTGTAAATATTAATGCAATGGAAGCCTTTTGGAACCAGTTAAAGTTGTTTTTTATACAAATTTCTATGTTTAACTGCGGCTATCCAGGATGCACTGAGTGTACTGTGGGAGGAAGCATGGGATATATGGTAAACAATCAGTTTTATGTCCAGATTGAAAGAAACAATAGAAATTACACTTGAGAGTCATGATATTAATGAAAGGCATAAATATTCTCCCCATTTTACATCACATTTTGCACATATTTCTCCTAATAATGTGTAAAATCATATGGAAAACCAGAATTACCTCCCTTTGACATAGTGTATTTTTTTTAGCTGTGTTCCCCATGTTAAGTTGTAGATGAAGTTGTAAATAAGCACTTTTCAAGTATTTTAACACTCGAATAATCTGACCGTATGAAGATATTCATTTATTTTACATAATTCATTGGGTTTCTTTAAGTGAAAAAAATACTAGACAACTTTTCATGATTACATACCCTTCATCTATAAAACTAGTGTTGAAATGTTTGTTATTGGATTGCTATGTTAAATAATTGCTTTAAAATATTCTAAATTGTTACTTTTATGTTCCAAATGCAAAGTTTGGTCATACCCAGTCTTATTTTTTTCATATTTGGCACTTTTTTATACTTCAGTTTTGGCCGTCTAGTTTTGGCGAAGAAACCATCCTGATGTTGGGGTAACAGGAATTTCTGCAGAGTGGTTGTCAATGACATTTTGTGAACTTTACAAGTAATTAAAACACAGATTTAGTAAAATGAAACATAATTGTTGTTTTTTATGGTATGAAACTACTTAAAAGCCTTTGAAAAGTCTTTTGTGGTCTTTTCAGGGTATTTAATTAAAACTTCCATATAAGGCAAAATTTAACTAAGAGTACATCAAGACTTTAGTTCCTAGATGTACTTGCAATACTGGTCAAAGCAAACACAGAAAACAATTCATATTTATTAAGCATAGTATTTTACACCATTCTTTTAAATACAGTCAATGTGCAACTTTATATACCAAATATACATTGGCCGCAGTATGGGCGGTAGTATAAATTTTCCTCAATCTTTATAAGTTCAGCCTCTATGAATGTTGTATTGAAACTGGAACTTGAAAATTGGTTACATTACATGATTAATACAAAAAGTAGGAAAAGAAGTTATAAAGTCCCTTATAGGGTAAATTCAGTAAATAAATATACGTCATCAGGGACCGCCCATTTGGGGAGAGCTTTCTGTACAAAACTGAAGTCCTGTGCTCTTCTGATTGGTAGATAATGTTTGTAATAAATATTTTTGATAGATGGATCAAAACTAGAGTTAAAAAAATAAAAATGAATGCTGAATGTACTAATTTTTTTACTACAGGGTTGAAAAGTAATGGGGCCAGTAAAGGAATTAAGTGCGAATCTACAGTGTTTGTAAACAAGGCCATGTGAATGCCCAAAATGCCGCATGACCCTATGTTTTTATTGTTGCAAAAGATAGGGCTACATTTGTACTTTCATGAATGATATATGAAAGCTTCCAATTTCTAAAGGTAAATCAGGTATAAATTTAATTCAAGACATAGATTAGCATTAAAGTCAATGGGAGATTTTTACTGAATTTACCCTATCGTATTACCAATGCTCCAGTTATTAGTGCCCCACCTGTTGGCAGGTGTAGGCCTCCCTCTATAAAATGAGGTGGAGGAGGTTTCAGAGTTACCCATCTGTAGACCCCACCGTTACCACTAACCACATTTTCCAAACCTGCAAATTGTAGAACTTGTCAGGCCCAGAGCAAGGGCCGAGTGAAATAATCCCCAATCACTACCAGTCTCCTGGACCGCCACATGAGAGCCAAAGTCAGCTACCAAATCTGACTTGGTTCTCACCTCCCAAAATTTTCATTATTGAAGCATTGGAAAAGTTGAAATTGTTGTGCGTAGGAAAGACTCAACACCCCCCCCGCCCCCTTGTATATTATTTAAGAAAACCTGATTTCAGATTGTGATAAATGAGTTCCATCTGTTCTGTATAAAGACACTTCACTTGCCCTAATGTTCTCATGTAAAATAGCTTTCCCCATTTCTATTACAAAGTTTTGACCACTGAATTCACTCTTTTCTCTTCTGTTCGATTATTGCACGCGCATTTAAGGGTGCAAAATGCCAGAATCTGCGCCGTAGCATTGAAGACCATATTATAATAACATTTTTAAATAAAGCCTGGTAACGTAGGATAGAACATTTTACATTTTCAATTAAACCTTTCCTGTCAATTCTAAATCTGTCAAATCATTAGCTCCACAGTGTATAATAATAAAATTAGAGAGGGTAAAATTTTCTTTTGCATCCATTAGGAGTCCAAATCTTTAATCTGTAAACCAGGTTGCCCAATCCAGTATGTTGTAACACCTTTGGACTCCAGTCCAAGGTTGGTCCTACCATATTTCTTCCCTCTAAATTGGCCCAATGAACAAGGAACTTCCAACAATCCATAAAATCTTGGGACCTGTGAAAACTTGTAGCTTGTTAGCCTTTGTAACTAGAAAAATTGCAACCTAATATAGCGAGAATACGCATGCGATTTCCATCTGCCTAATTTCATAATTACCTCCTCTGAGACCCCTGCCTGGCTAGTTCCGTGGCTCCCCAATTCTAGAACTATGTGACCTAAAATGACCTTTACTAATATGAAGAAAATGTAAAGCCTTTTCCAGTATACTGCTGAATTGGTATCTAGTTAAAGGCATACCATTATCATGATTAAACAAATCTTTATTGTTACAGGTAGGTCGTTAATGAGTCGTATCGGACAGTAGTTTTTCTGTTCTCAGGTATCAATAAAGTAACGGACTTTCCTTTTGGTCAGTTTTTGACCACCTTACTCTTAGCTCCGGGACTTTTTCTTAACTAAAATTTCAGAAATTGTTAAGTTGGAGCCATTGATAACAGACTTAGTTTTTGAAGTAGTGATTTCCTGCCCTTAGCAAACCAAAGAAGGCAACTGAAAAACTGCTGAAAATAAAACAGCTTCATATTTATTCTTACATACTTTATCTAAACAACCTATCATATCTGCTAACAATTGCACTGTAATTGGTGCTCTAATGTCATTACGTTTCCTCCTTGAATTCCTTTTATTCCTTCTAATGCCTTGCCAATTATAAAGAATTTTGTAGTATCCTGTATATGCCTTGTATTTTATGATGGTATGAAACTCCTGATATATAAGATGATATGGTACCCCAGAAAGACCTTGTACTGACAAAAAGCTATAAAATTTAGCAAATCATTGACTGGAACTGGCCAATGCTGTTTCAATTTGTAAGATGATCTAAAATTACAAAGTTTTGACAGAGCCAAATTGTATGATTTTGTGTATTTTGGACACACCTTGATTGACAATATAATCCGCCACCTGACTTAAATGTTCCAGATCTGTGTTGGAATTTTGGTCTGCTTCTGGAGCTAGGCTTCTGAACTTCCCCACTGAGAACGAGAAAGACAATCAGCAATTTGGTTTTGATTTGAAGGATATAAATTGCCTTAACTGACGTATTGTTTTTAAGTTCATTAAAACCATTTGTCTTACTAAAAATAAAGTCATAACTCTACTTGATTTGCTAGTTTTCATATTAATGATTTGAACAACCGCCTGATTATCAACATGAAAAATAACTTTTTTGTTAACAAAATATGATTCCCAGGACATAAGTGCTGCTACAACTGGAAACAACTCTAACAATGTCATATCTCTGGTGATTCCAGTTTCAACCCAATGTTTTGGCCATATGCCTTGGGCCCACTGACCTGCAAAATAGATCCCATACCCACCTTTGGACCCCCTGCACTATCCGTGAACAACTCTAATTTTCATTCATTTGAAACCCATACATTGTCGGTTATTACAATGACACCATTGTATTGTTTTAAAAGTCTAACCAAACTTCTAAATCTGCTTTCATCTGCTTGTTTACTCGAATTTTGTAATATGATTTTCTTACCCCGATTGTTGAATTTATGTGCCTGCGACAGAAGGTGCGGCCTGGAGCAACCACCTTACAAACAAAATTCAGGAGCCCAAGTAGAGATTGCATATCTTTAAGAGTTATTTTAGAACTGTCTAAGGTATCTCTGATTTTTGTGAGAGTTTGACAAGTTTTTCATTTGGAAGCCGCATGATTAAATACTGTGTATCAAATTCTATACCCAAAAAATGAGTAATGTAGTAGGCAAAGTAGTCTTGTCACTAGCAAGAGGAATACCTATTTTGTCGCATACCTCTTGGAATATCTTCAAAGTATTGCCAGCTTTTGATGTTTGGCTCGACTCGACAAAAGAAAATCATCCAAATAATGGAGGATATTATCATTTCCGCTTTTTTGCTGTATTATCCAATGCAAAGCTTTTGCAAATTTCACCCACAGGGCACAACTTATTGAGGCCCCCATTGGCATCATTTTATTAAGATAATATTCACCCTGAAATTTTATCCCTAACAAGTCAAAATCCTGCTTGGCAATTGGCAACAAGCGGAAAGCCGCCTTTACATCACACTGACTTAAACGGGCAAATGGTTTGTGTCTTTTAATCAAACATGCTGCTTCGTCCACTGAACTGTACTGCACTGAACAATAATCTTTATCAATAAAATCATTTATTGAATTATTCTCAGGATAGGATAAATGTTGAATAAGTCTAAATCCCCATCCTTTTTTGGCACTAGCCCCATTGGTGATACCTGAAGTGTGGGAAAAGGCGGGAAT
The DNA here is from genome assembly GCA_017311375.1 of Mytilus coruscus. Lineage (NCBI taxonomy): Eukaryota > Metazoa > Mollusca > Bivalvia > Mytilida > Mytilidae > Mytilus > Mytilus coruscus. Next base: position 46,697,006 of record CM029598.1, read on the forward strand.
CTGAAAGGACCAGCAATGCGACCAAGTTTAATTTCCTTCATTAAGTTTTCTTTAAAATGTTGGGTAGCTGTAATGCACTTTTAAATTGGAACTCTCCTTGGTTCCCTAGAGCCAAAATATTTTAATGAAAACCATATTTGAAACCAGATATAATTTCATGTGCTACATTGTAATGTGGGTAAAATTCTAAATAATTTTCCAAGATCGATACTTTAACAGGAGTATTTCCTAATGAATAAAAATTAATACTTTTGTTACTTCTTCCTTGGGCCCTGTTATTACATTGGGCCTTTCAGTGTTTGCCACTGCATATTTCACATACATGTTTAAACCTACAACGAGGGAAGTAGGGACAGTCATTACCATTATTATAGTATTTACATGACATATTTACACTTCCACTAGTTACCTGTGATTGTTGATGTGTTCTCGTGTTAGTGTTTGAAAGTGTAGCTGCATTTGAGTTATAATGACCACGATTTTGTGTATTTGTTCTATAACCCTGTGATTGCACTGACACATTGTTTTGTACTGTGGGAGATGTGATGTGTAATAGCCAATATTCACCGTGTATGTTTCCCCAAGATAAATTTGGATTCTTTTCTATTTTTAGCCTAAATTGCTCGTCATAGGTGGCCCAGTTTTCTGACCTCGTTGCCTCTAATCTTATATCGCGCATATATTTTAACAATTCCTGTGCCCGTGTCCTGTATTTCTCAATGTAAACACTCATAAAAACCATGAATGCTGAAGTCCATTCATTTATGGACAAATAAACACCCGACGATCTTTTTTCAATGCAAATTTTCCCCCTTTTTAATTTCAAATCGCCCTCGTCAACCTCCTCCATTTCTTTTTGCGTTCTCAAAAGATAATGAAGCTCTATAAACTTTCCTCCCAAATCTTTTCCTTAATTTTAAAAGCACGTGTTCCCCTACTGTGTCATGAATGCTAGACTCTTGTGTCGGAGTGAAATCAATGGAATTATTTGCAATTTCAAAATTTTGTGTGACGGGTCGTGTCTAAAGAGGGAATGCCCGTGCATCCTCCTCCGACTCATTACCTGATGATATTTCAGAATTTTCTTCTGGTCCTTGTGTCTCCACGTGTCCCACCTCCTGTGTTTTCCTGACCATTCTTTTCCGTCCAACTCCGTCCTTCTTTTGAGTGATTTCTTCGTTTCGCACTCCTGTCCTTCTTTCCTGCTGGTCGTCCTCCTCTTCTTTCCAATGGCCCTTGATGGCGATCCCTGGCATTTCTTTTGCTTGGCATCTTTTCGTTTAAATAATTTAACTAATTTCTACAGCACCTGCTTTGTTGTCGACAGCAAATTAACAAGTGCCCGGTACGGAATTCCAAAATTCAGATTCCACCTGAGAGCGCCATCTATGGCCATGCCAAATATGGCAATGAGCTAAAGGCTGCAACACCCACACACCCACACAAATATTTGATTGAATTAAACCAGATTATTGAAAATATAAAATTTTAATAATCTCAATTATCAGAATTATAGCCTTAAATAAATCACTGCATATACTCTAAGTTTTCTTTTACAGTACATTTTATACCCCACCCTGTTTCAATTTTTAAAGAATTTAAAACAAGACTTTAATTATTGCCAGCTTACCATATGTGCATGTTTTCTGACATGAAATGTTTAGAACCTGTTTGAAACTATTCTGATAACAAATTGAAAGCATTTCAGAATACTATAAATGTAATGTTAAGCAGTTAATCATTCCAACATTCAAGATTATATATTATAAAGTATCCAATCCTGCCTCTGTCTCCAGTCCACATCTTACTGTATGCCTATTTGTCAATGAAAGTTCACAATTTCTGCCTCAAATGGTCAGTTTAGAAATCTTGTCACAACAGTATCATCTCTAACCATATATCTAACATAATTTAGCTAATATATGAACTAGAAGTGTTTAAACAAAGCCATATTTGCAAAAGTTGTATGTATGAAGATACCAGTCTGATGTATGAATTCACTAAAAGTTTTATAGAAATGACTGCTAACATCTGATTTTTGCATAACTTCCAAGCACAGTTATTGTTTTCTATACAAAACACCTTTAAAATAATAAAATCATAGCATTTGCAAGTTAAATGATTTGTTTTATGACCCATGGGTAGGCAATTTTCTCTTGTTTTTGCCCTGGGACCTCAAATTTCCTAAATTATTCTGCTGTTTCTAGCAATATAGTATATTTAGTACATATTTAGGACAGAAAACACTATTGTTAGTTTTATTTAGGTATTTTGTATTTCTAGCTTGTATTTGTTTAAGCCCCGGACACTAAAAGCACAGTTAGGTGTTACAGCCTACTTTTGGGCTATCCACAGGACAAAACACCCCACCAATAATATTCAGGAAGGATCTATGACTGCGAAGATTAAATATATGCACTTCTAAACAATTTAAATTACAAATATGCATATATTATGCATTTATTTTGCATTCAGGGCTTTAAGTAAACTATGCATACTGTTAACTGTGAATTTATGCTAAGTCATCATAGTTAAGGCCAAGGATTTTCTCAATCTTCATGAAATATTTATAAAACTTCATATTTGAGTTAATTTCATTAAAATCTCTGAGATAAACCAGATTTGGTGAAATTCTGTATGTTCTCTTTTTCACCCAATATAGGTTAAAAAATACAAGCTAGAAATACAAAATACCTCAATAAAATATGACAGTTGTTATCTGAGATAAACCAGATTTGTTGAAATTCTGTATGTTCTCTTTTTCACCCAATATAGGTTAAAAAATACAAGCTAGAAATACAAAAATACCTCAATAAAATATGACAGTTGTTATCCATTCGTTTGATGTGTTTGAGCTTTTAATTTTGCCATTTGATTAGGGACTTTCCGTTTTTGAATTTTCCGCGGAGTTCAGTTTTTTTGTGATTTTACTTTTGCATTTCTGTAAATATCCACAATGCAATTTCCATAGAAACTCCTTTTACGGCTAAAATTGACCACTTTTACTATAAAGTTTTGAAAAGAATTATATCCTAGAATGGAAAGTTCATATGCCCAATAATTTTTTAAAGGTCAAAATATAGGGCTGTGCGGCATATTTTCAACGTTTATATGCCCCGAACTTCTAAGAGTTTAAACTTTCACTAAAATTCGGAACTACCCTACCTTGAATTTAGGATTTCCACAGATTTCAATATGACCAATATGCATAATTGTTTAACATTTCACAGCGGTATAACATGTTACTTTTATTATTCTTCTCTTAGTTTATTTATTTTGTATTTACATTGTATCATAGATCAAATTTATTTGTTCAGTGTATGTTCACTGGTGTTAATATGTCTTTTGATTGAGTTAAGCCATTTCAATTGATATTTTATAGTGTGTCTTTCTATGTTGTGATGTTACACTATTTTTCAGATAAGGGTGAAGGTTTGGTACCATTAAAACGTTTAAACCCGCTGCAATTGTTTGCACCTGTCCTAAGTCAGGAATCTGATGTTCAGTAGTAAATTTAGTTGTCGTTTGTTAATGTGGTTCATAAGTGTTTCTCGTTTCTCGTTTTTTATATAGATTAGACCGTTGGTTTTCCCGTTTGAATGGTTTTACACTAGTAATTTTGGGGCCCTTTATAGCTTGCTGTTCGGTGTGAGCCAAGGCTCCGTGTTGAAGACCGTACTTTGACCTTTAATGGTTTACTTTTATAAATTTTGACTTGGATGGAGAGTTGTCTCATTGGCACTCATACCACATCTTCTTATATATAGATATAAGGGTGAAAGTTTGGTACCATTAAAACGTTTAAACCCGCTGCAATTGGTTGCACCTGTTCTAAGTCAGGAATCTGATGATCTATATATGTATATTTACTGGTAACATTCCCAAGTTATGTATCTACCAGATGAAACATAGAGATCATAACTGCGAACCAGTACGTCAACACAATTAATTATCTAGGAATATTATATATCTCCCCAAAGAGGCGTGGTTTGAGAAACAGTTGAATATACAAAGTGCAACCTGTAGCACGACAATGCGTGCATTCTGATTCAGAAAGGGATTGAAACTCTTCTCATTCAAATTCCTGTACCTGCATAAAATAGTTACATTTCAACCTTTAGAATGTTTATGTGGTACCGAACACCTTGACTAAAATTAATTTGGCTTGTTTTATTTTCATAAAATTTTGACAAAATATTTGCTTTGACATTGCATTTGACCCTATAATAAAATGTTAAAAAAATCAAAAAATTGAACCACACACTTTCCTCGGAAAAAATTCTTTGGATATATAGCTATTAGACAAAAACAAATTTTGATCATTGAGAAGCTAAATATTTCCTTAAAAAAGAACGTGATTTAAACATTCCGCTGATTTTACACAGTGATCCCCTGTAGTGTTACATGTATATACGACCTTAATCGATTCAAATTATTTAATAACCGTTGTCACTACTAGTATTTGGGGTCTGTCAATGAAAGTTGATATGATTAAAGACAATGCTCAAAGAGTCATTGTTTCTATTTGATCTGAATGATCCAAACGATTGTTTTGAATATTTAATTTATATATGTAAATTCCAGACAAAATCATATTTCATGGAATGCAAATAAACCTAATAAGAATAAAGTAAGAAATGTTTTTACTTGTTGTTTAAATTTGTCATCAAATATCATTCGAAGCTTGATCAGCAATTATATAAAATTGTTTATTGAACGAATACATAATTGAAACGGATTTTTTTTTTATATATTAAAAATGTATGTTTCCTGTAACATGTGTAAATAATGCATCGAATTAAATTGAATTTTGTTATGTATTAGAACCACGAAAAATAATGATACACTGGTTTATAGTTCTGTAATAATAATAGTATACGTCCTGGTTTCTAGGCCATTTTCTTTTACTTGCAAAAAGTATATAAAAGGAGTAACGCTTTGTTATGACAGTTTGTATGGTTAAATAACTATGTATGCTCAATGGAAAAAGAGACATTGTTTTTTTTTTTTTTTTATCGCAACATTGTATATTTTGTATTCAAGCTGTTAAGAGAATAAAAAGCGAAATACTCAAACTATCTTTAAACTGAACAAGCACGTAACTGAAGACATTTAAAGTGTGTCAGTGGAGTGACAAACACAAGACCCAAAATACCAAATGGCATCTAGAGGTCAACTGAGGTCATAGGATAGCAATCAATGATACACAGACTTTATTAAACCATTAGAGAAATTTTGAATTAACAATTCAAAACTTTAAGGTTTTAATTTCACTGTCACAGATAAACATGACACCTTAATACTTATGATTTGTTATCCAATTGTGTGTTTTTTTTTTTTTGTTACGTAATATCCGGTTTTTATATTAATTTAAGTGCTTTTTCTATACAGTTCATGCATGAGGATAAAAGCTTATGTGAAGGGTTACTGCCAGTCACCCAACGTCAAAACCGTAGCACTACGAATATTGTATACGCAAGTTAATGTAGTCCCAACCAAAAAGGTAGATCTAAATACCTAAAGGGAAACATTGTAATTGAGCATTCATTTGTCATTGAAGTGCAATCTTTCTTGATTATCAAATTAATTAGAATAGCCTGTGATTTACAAGTAAGATTAATTCAGATTAAAATCGACGATGTTATTACATACAACGTGACTCAGTTGTTGCTAAACATCCTAAATTCTGCCAGTCTCTATAATATGCATTTTGTGTCTTTAAATTTTAACTTAAGGTTTCAAATATTTTATCTTTTGATTATCCTCTTTTATTACGTTGACAGTTACTGTTTATTGGAAATATTTAAGATACCATTAACAATCATAACAGGCAAAATGGTAGGTGACTGCAGGTCACATTTACATATCAGCAACTTTTAAAATGTTGTAGATCTGTTCACGTAGGTTATCATAGATTTACAATTATTCATATGAGAGTCAAAGAAGAAATTAAAGGCACGACCTCGGACCTGATTTTCAAAGTATCTTATGACTAAGACATGTCCTACGATGGATTTAGGACATGTCATAGTCGTAAAATATGTATTCTAAAGGATCTCAAGTTATGATATATCTAACTAAATTTAAACAAATTATCAGCTCAGATTATAACTCGTTTTCATATATACATTCATGTTCATCGTGTTCATTATAATGAAAATATGAAATATTCGTATAAGATCAGAATAGTAATAGTTTTTCATACTTATATATATTTTTTTGACTGTCATAAGATCATCATAGGTATGACTATCTTATGACAGCCATGATTTACGTTCTATGACATATCATATGATAGTCATAAGATGTCATAAAACTTGTTCTAAGATGTATCTTATGACATATCTTAGGATACTTTCGAAAACCAGCCCCTGGACTTTTAAAGATCAACAAAATTAAATGTCTACTTATTAATTTCGTGAAAACATAGGTATTTACTGTACAGCAACCGAATTTGGAATCCAGAAAATATTTACAAGGGCATACCTTAAAAGTTCACTGAATCAACAGGTGAACTTCGTCTTAGTTCAAATGTTGTTTTATTGGACTCTAGTTTCCATTTCCTTCCTTGAGTGTTGCAGTGTTATTTCCCTTTATTGGTAATTCATGATGTCAAAGAGTGGTGACGTGGTAAAGAACTTTTAAATTTAATTAAATGTTACTTCTGACCGTTTTACTCTACATAGACGATCTATTACAAACCCGCAGGAGTTTCACTTAAAAGGGAGACATGTATGTGTTCACGTGTGGAATTAATTGGTGGCATCAATATTCTTTCAAGTAGTCATGCCAAGAAATTTCCTCCGTTGCAATTTTGAAAACATCCCATGGAGCAAATTACACAGATGATTTGTATTGACCATTTGGTGCATGGCAGTAGTCTAAGCGACATGTACATGCAGGCCATCAATTAATTTTTGAATATTTGACTCCTATTGGGTGTCGTCACAGAATGTCCACCAAGGTTAAATTGAACTGTTCGTGGCATGACTAGTATTGCGAGCTGTCAGATCTTTTATTTTCTAGTTAATAAATATAATTAGATTTTGGTTTCTGCCAATCTGAATTTCTATAATTTTACATCTATATATTTTGAATGAATTTGCATTTTACAATTACTTCATATAAAGGCTCTTGTATTGCCCGATGCGAAGAACTGTTCTGTTCTCAGCTGTATACTGGTAAACATGAAGGGTTAACACCAGGGTTACTTCCATGCACATTGATGAAGCAACCATATAAAAGCATCATAGTATTTGCATCTTAATAAATGTGGAACATGGTTAATTTTGTAGTATCGCCCTAGGCATAAGGCAGATGACAATGCATACTAGAATTGCTTTGTTCATTGCATAAGTCACACTAAAATGCAGACGTCTTTCTGCTCGTCAAATGACAGACTACTGGACATCGCAGGCCACTAATAGACTTGAGTAACTGCTAGTCTCACCCGATAACACAGGTAATGCTACTAATACTACCATTCAGGACATGATTTACTGCTAGTCATACACAATAAAACATGAGTTATTGCTAGTCACACTAAATAACACTTGATTCATTCTAGCCATACCCAATAATACATGGGTAGCTTCATGTCACACACAAAACGTATTGGTAAGGACAGGTTTTGATCTGATAACATATTTACTACTGCTGGCCATTTCGTATAACATATACAACTCATTGGGTTTTGCATGTAGTTCATCTTGTTATTGATCTGTACCATAATTATCTGAGGTGCAAGTAGGTCACCCTGTTATAGATCTGTACCATAATTTTCTTAGGTGTCTGTAGGTCACCCTGTTATTGATCTGTACCATAATTATCCGAGTGCCTGTAGGTCATCCTGTTATTGATCTGTACTATAATTTTCTAAGGTGCCTGTAGGTCACCCTGCTATTGATCTGTACCATAATTATCTGAGGTGCCAGTAGGTCACCCTGTTATTGATATGTACTTTAATTATCTGAGGTACCTGTATGTCACCCTGTTACTGATTTGTACCATATAATTTCAAACGTGCCAGTATGAAACCCTGCTATTGATATATCTGATCAAAAGTGCAAGAGGTCACATTGCTATTGGTCTCTATCATATCCTATCAAATGTGCGTGAAGGTCGTCTACCATTAGTCTCTACCATATCCTACCATAACTGCTGAAGATTATATTCCTCTTTATCTTTACCATATCCTATCATTATTATCAAAAGTGCCTATAGGTCACCCTGCTATTGATCTGTACCATAATTATCTGAGGTGCCTGTACGTAATCCTGCTATTGTTCTGTACCATAATTATCTTAGTTGCCTGTAGAGCACCCTACTATTGATCTGTACAATAATTATCTGCGTTGCCTGTAGGGCACCTTGTAACTGATCTTTGCCATAATTATCTGAGGTACCTGTATGTCACCCTGCTATTGATCTGTACCATATCATTTCAAAGGTGCCTGTGGGTCACCCTGCTTTTGATCAGTACCATATCATATTAAAGGTGCCTGTAGGTCACCCTGATGTTGATATGTACCATATCATATCAAAGGTGTACGAAGTCACATTACTATTGATCCGTATCATACCCTTTCAAAGGTGCTTGAATGTCACCTTCCTTGTGGTTGATCTGTACCATATCACAATGGCTATCAAATGTGCTTGAAGGTCATCTACTATTCGTCTTTGCCATATCCTTTACCAAGTCAGGAATAGTTCAATTGTTATTAAATAGACATAGCAAGATGCGGCGTGAGTGCCAATGAGATAGCTCTCCATCCAAATAACAATTTATAAAAGTAAACCATTATAGGTCAATGTACGGCCTTCAACACGGAGCCTTGGCTCACACCGAACAACAAGCTATAAAGGGCCCCAAAATTACTAGTGTAAAACCATTCAAACGGGAAAACCAACGGTCTAGTCTATATAAAAAACGACAAAACGAGAAACACGTATAAATTACATAAACAAACGACAACTACTGTACATCAGATTCCTGACTTAGGACAGGTGCAAACATTTGCAGCGGGATTAAACGTTTTAATGGTACCAAACCTTCTCCCTTTTTCTGAAACAATAGTATAACATCACAACATAGAAAAACACACGATAAAATATCAATTGGAAGGCTTAACTCAATCAAAAAAACGTAAATTAACACACTATGAACGAATAAATTCGATCTGTGATACCTGAAAGTAAATACATAGTTAATAAAATATTAGGGACAAACATTCAAGGCCAAAAAGCAAATAAACAAGTCCAAACAAAGCCATGGCAAGACACCACCGCGAAATATTTAACTCTTAAAAATAATCACTTTTGAAAAAACCGGTTTTCATAATATATACAGGTAAATGAAAAATAACTTTGTCGTTTTAGGTATACTCCTTCTGTCTATATAAAATCTTCCGATAATTAGGAATACCAAGAAAGGTCTGTCATATAAATACCTAATTTAACACTAGATACATAAGGGTGAATATCAACAATAAAACTTCCTGTACAGAATTAAGGAGAATAATCTTGATGTTCATACAAATGTAGTATGACATATTAAATAGTCCGTTTCCATGTATGTTGGCGTTTGTTTTGTTGCACTTGGGTGTTTCTGTTGTTCCGTTGTTTTCGTCTTAAAGTTGATGTGTTCCTCAGTTTAGTTTGTAACCCAGATTTGTTTCTCTCTATCGATTTATGACTTTTGAACAGCGCTAGGCTACTGTTGCCTTTACCTATCATAGCTGTGAAGATTATATTCCTGTTTATCTTTACCATATCCTATCATAATTATCAAAATTGCCCGTAGGTCATCCCGTTATTGATTTGTACCATATTATATCCTAGGTGCCTGTATGTCACACTGCTTTTGATCTTTACCAATTACTTGAATGGTGCCTGTACGTCACTCTGTTGTTAATCATGTCATATTATAGATGCACGTAGGGCACATTGTTATTTTCCATATCACATTATAGGTGCCTATAGGTCGCCATGATATTAACCAAATCCTATCAAAGGTGCCTGTGGGTCATCCTGCTATTTATCTGTACCATAAGTGCCTACAGGTCACCATGATATTTATCCATATCATATCATATCATAGGTGCCTGTTATTTTACATATCCTTTCTTAGGTGCCTGTAGGTCATCCAGTTATTTTCCATATCATATTATAGGTGTCTGTGAGACATCCAGTTATATCACATATTCTATTATAGGTGCCTGTAGGTCACCATGGTATTCATCCATATCATATTATAGGTGTTATAGGTGCCCATATTAACTTTTATCCTATCATAGGTGCCTGTAGGTCACCCTGTTAATTTACATATCCTTTCACAGGTGCCTTTATGTCACCTTGTTATTTTCCATATCACATTATAGGTGCCTGTAGGTCACCATGTTATTTACCAAACCCTATCATAGGTGACTGTAGGTCATCCTGCTCTTTATCCGTACCATAAGTGCCTGCAGGTCACAATGTTATAATTAATTTCACTAACTAGGTGACCGCAATTGTCATTACCATATATTATCATAATTATCAAAAGTGACTGTAGGTCACCCTGTTATTGATCTGTACCATATCATATGTGCCTGTATGTCACACTGCTTTTGATCTTTGCCATATCATTTCAACTGTGTCTGTACGTCACTCTGGTGATGTGACCTGCAGGCACCTATGATAGACTAAGATACAGATAGATAGCAGTGTGACCTGGAGGCACCTATTATAGTCTATGGTTCAGATAAATAAGCAGTGTGACCTGCAGGCTCCTATGATAGGATATAGGCAGATATATGGTGATGTGACCTACGGGCACCTATGCTGGGATAAGGAACAGATACAAAGCTGTGAGACCTGCAGGCACCCATGATAGGCTTTGCTCTATGGTGATGTGACCTGCATGCATCTATGATAGGCTATTGTACAGATAAATAGCAGTGTGACCTGCAGGTACCTATGATAGAAATGGTGCAGATCATAAGTGAAATGACATGCAGGCACCTATGATAATTGCAAGCACTTAGTGTTTTTTTTTGTTTTGTTATTCGCATGTTCAAGTACCCATCCACCTCCACTTTGTGTTTTTGTTAGATGTATTTCTGTTTGTATCAGTCTGATGAGTTAAGTCTTTTCAACTGATTTTCATAGTTTGTTCTTATGTTGTACTGTTACACCACTGTCCCAGGTTAGGGAGGGTTGGCGCCTTTAAATATTTCGATTTGCGCCTGTCCCAAGTCAGAAACCGGTAATTTAGTGGTTATTATTTGTTGCTAAGTTTCATATTTGTTTTCGTTCATTATTTTTACATAAATTAGGCTGTTAATTTTCTCGTTTGAATTGTTTTACATTTGTAATTTCTGGGCCTTTATAGCTGACTATGCGGTATTGGCTTTGCTCATTGTTAAAGGCCGTAAGGGGACCTATAATTGTTAATTTCTGTGTCATTGGGTGTCATTGGGTCTATAGTGAGAGTTGTCTTATTGGCAATCATAGTTACCACGTCTTCCTTTTATATATATACATGGTGCAAATCTATAGTGATGTGCCCTGCAGGCACCTACCATACAGATATGTAAATGAAAATGTGACCTGCAGGCACCTTTAATAGCATATGGTGCAGATCTATGGAGATGTGACCTGCAGGTACATACGCTATGGTACAGATAATTAGCAGTGTGACCTGCAGACTCAAATGATAGGCTATGTTACAGATCTAAAATGATGTGATCTGCAGTCACCTATGGTAGTACCGTACAGATACATTTTGGTGTGACCTGCAGGCATATTTGATACAGATAAATTTTGGTGTGATCTGCAGGCACCTATAGTATTGTTTATGATTATACGCGTAGGTATATGCAGCACTACTTTTTTATAAGTGGTGACTGGCAGTAACCCTTCACATAAGCTTTTATCCTCGTGCACAGTGCATTCATACACAATATAAAACATTATAATATTTTTATCAAATTAACTTAGGACTCCTGAGGGCATGGAAACAATAAATATATATGAATTGAACTTGACACTGCCAGCAGTATTTCAAAATGATTTTGATTTTAAAAAATACTTGTAACAGGTATACAAAATCTGGTATCTCTCTTATAACAAATGTAGAATTTGTCCTATACCATGTAAAATTTAATGAAGCTCATCGGCACCCAACTAGACATTTTCAGTTTTTTTTTTTTTAATTACTTCCCTTTTGTTAGTATTGTATATTCTGAATTATTGCGTGCTCATATTAATATTGTATTGTAATTTATTGTTATTCGGAGCGGACTTTATAAGTATGGTTTACCATATATTTATTCCCAGGTAAACCCTGGAGTCTTTCTACATTATAACATTTCTGTTGTTGTTATGTGCTGTACCTGTAATATTAACGTATTATTTTATTTGGCTTTTAAACTTTTTATATTCGAGCGTCACTGATGAGTCTTTTATAGACGAAACGCGTCTGGCGCAAATACAAAAGGCATTTTTTCGAAACAAAGTAAAATGTTTAAATAAATGGTTGTTTGAAAAACATAGGAATGCACATGTATGGGCTGCGGCCTAAATACACCACGAAAACTCTATTGATGTATATTTATAAGTCACATAAAAGACTCAAATATTCATTTTCACGTCCGCCTGTTTATCATTTTGTGAAAACGTTTGCTTATTTTTAGGTTTTTTTATATATATATAACAAAAACTCTTTACGATTACCAGAGCTTTCGATCGGACATGCATATTTTCAACTGTAATTGTTCTCCTTGACAATATGTATGTTCCTTTAACAAACTAAAGTTTATTTACTGGTTGTAGTATGAGTACGTTTGGGTTAACCATTTTCTTAAATATACTCTAAGCTTCTAGGTTACATAGATTATTTCTAATCTGTTTCAAATAAATGCTTAAAATACATTGATGAAACTTGACTTTTACAAACGCATAACTGAATTAAAGAGCTTTCTCCTGAACCAAGGTCTACTCCTTAAATATAACACATTTTACATCACAATATTAAGTATCTATGCATTTATGTTAATATGTTCAAGTTACTGTATTTCAGTAATTTCCTAATTCTAGCTATTTTTGTTATCTTGCGTTTTCACAGCGATGTTTTCTGTTCCTACAGTCCTCTTAATTTCTTATCATATCTCAAATTAATAACTTTAATTGTCAGTAACTGTGGCTTTAGTCATTTTCTCCAATATAAAGGAGGAATAATGTAAAAAAATGAATGAAATAGATTGACATAGAACAAAAGCAATGTAAACATTTGAAGCGGACTTAGTACATATGACCCTATTTTGAAATATATTGGTGAATTAGTTCATGTCAGCATTCTATACATATGTTTTGGTCCTTGATAAATTATAAATTTGTCAATTATAGATATAACCTTCGATTTCCTGTCTGTTTTAGTACGTCAATTCACTTCATAACATTTATTGATATATTTCCGTTTTGTAAATAGATTGTAAACATCAGTTCGTTTTTTTTTCAAGTGAGGTTCTTCTCTGTGTACTTATTACAACAATTAGCAAATTATTATAATTTAAAATAAGATTAATATTGTTTTCATTACAAAACTGAACGGATCATATGTTCTCAATAAACATCGCGAAATCAAAAGAACATTAAAATAAAAGAAACGGAGATACAGGTACAAGTGAATATGTATTATACAATGTTGCTGGACATAGGTTTTCTCAGTTTAATTAACTAAAGATGTTAAAATCATATTAGCATACATGTAGCTCGGGAGGATTTTTATTTTTATTTTGTGCTGATAAAGTAGAATGAAAACTTATGTAATGTACGGCTATCTTTCACCTATTTTTGGGGTGTATAAACTCATTACGTATACCCAAATCTAATTAAAATTAAATCCTTGAATTGCTCCCGTTCTGATATGTCGCGCATCTTTAAATTACATCATTGTTAGAGTTAATATCGTAGATATCGTCAACTTATAATTGAAATAAGCAATGTGAATACGGTAAGGTTTTCATTGTTTGACGTACATGTCCCTATAGCATATTAAACCAGTGAATAATTTTGAACCTCAAATTGAAAGCCTTTCAAAATACATTTATCGGAATAAATAAAAGGAGATGTGGTTCATACATTGTACGTCTATGAGACAGCTGGTATTTTATTTCAGAGTCCTACCTAAAGGGGTCAGTACAGGTACATCAACATGATTGTGGTTAACTTATGTTGTCAATTAAGTTTTAAGGATCTTGAATTCTCATTGTAGAATCAATTCCAGTGCATATTTATGGTAATTTTTAAGGTTGGACATTTATGCTATATAGGAGACAAGAGTTTATGTTAAGATAAAATTATGTTGTATGGTTGCCAAAGAGGTCTCCCATCGCATCTACCTAGTTTGAGACGGTCGGAAAGTTCTATATTCCTATTAAATCTATCAAAGGTCTTTAACATAAGACTACCGGTCTTTGCTTTAACCATGATAATACATACATTAGCGTCTCAATTCTAACTGAAATTAATGACTCTGCTGTACTCCCAATATATATATATATAAGAAGATGTGGTATGAGTGCCAATGAGACAACTCTCCATCCTGTCAAAATTTATAAAAGTAAACCAATATGGGTCAAAGTACGGTCTTCAACAAACATATATTTGAAATGTCCTCGTGAATTACTTCTCCATTTTCAATTTTATTCTAGTTATGATTATATTTCAAAGCTCTATTCCCCAACCTATATAAATCCATTATTAAACATCAGGCAAAGTTATATTCATAGCCTCTGGTTGTTTAAGGAAAGGAAAGACATTGTTTGGCTTTCAGAACATAGATTTCCTACCACTCGTAAAATGATTGAAGATAATTTTCGTGTAAAGCACTTTTAACAGTACTTGTACATGTTACATGGATGATACGATTTGTTGTTGTCGTGATATGCTTTATATATTTCTTTCGGTCGGAACCATTAACATACAGGGGCGGATCCAGCCATTTTAAAAGGGGTTCCCAACCCAGGATAAAAGGGGGTTCCAACTATATGTCCCCATTCAAATGCATTGATCGTCAAGAAAAACCCGGACCCCCTCTGGATCCGCCACTGAACATATCTCCTTTATCTGACCTAAATGAGACCATACCTGCAGGATGCAAAATGTAAACAAGTTGCTTTCTTTAAAAAGAAAAGCAATACGTGAACCTAACTAGTTATCAAAGGTACCAGGATTATAATTTAATACGCCAGACGCGCGTTTCGTCTACACAAGACTCATCAGTGACGCTCAGATCAAAATAGTTATAAAGCCAAACAAGTACAAAGTTAACAGCATTGAGGACCCAAAATTTCAAAAGTTGTGCCAAATACGGCTAAGGTAATCTATTTCTGGGATAAGAAAATCCATAGTTTTTTTAAAAGACCGCTGACTGGTCACCAAAAGATTGTTGCTGAATTTTGTTTGCTTTTGAATTGAAATAATTGACTGTGAATAGAAGGAAATAATGATGAAGTTAATTTAACTTTATCAAAAATATGTAATAGTGTGTACATTTTGCACAAGTCAGTTGAAAGCAATGTAGGATAGGTGTGAATAGAAAGTGAATATACAACTACTATTTGAATATACATTTTAAAACTCGACTATTTATTAATTGGGATTGTACATCATTTTTTATAATTCTATTGCAAATCCCAGTTTCTACAAACCGGATGTATAATGCAAATTGCACAAACCAATCGCAATATAAATTTAAGCACTCAGTTTGCGTTTATAATCTGGATGCATTTATTTTATCTATCACATCTTTATATTTTGTTTCCTCCATGGATGCCTTCATATTCTCAACTCGTTATTGAAGTTGCCTGTACTCATGGTAGATGTTGTATAGATATATTTAAAGTCCATTTTCCAAGTGAAGTGAAACCCTGTGGCATGCAACTTATAAGAAGGTTTCGTATATTTTTCTTGAGAGTAACACACCAGATTCATTTGGACCTCTTATAGAGACTTATTTTGGTCTCATAAAACATCTCAAATTTTAAGGGTTTCCTAATTTTACTTAAATCAATCCAAATATTTTACAGGAAACTTGGTTTTGAAGAATATCTTATTTTCAGAAGTTTTATGAATACCTGAACATACTCTCAAAAGAACCAATTTGTATAAAAGACAGACATGTAGATATAAAAAAAAATACCAGGATTAACATGTTGTACGCCATATGCGAGTTAAGTCTACAAAAATCATCAGTGACGCTCGAATAAAAATAGTTAAAAATCCAAATAAAGTAAGAAGTTAATTAAGTAATCTATTCCTTGGGTAGAAAATCCTTGGCATTTCGAAAATGTCAAAGTTTATAAAAGGACAGTGACTCAAAAAAGAAAACAAAAGAGAAACAGCTAGATGTCAGAATACCGTAAGCAATGATGACCGTGCTTGAAAGTCACATGGCAAGCTCTTATTGCCGTGTCCTGAATTTAGATAAGAAAAGCGAAAATTCGCATTCGCGAGTGAAATTAATATTTATGCATGAACGTGGTATTTTTGCGCAAGAAATAGTAAATAGAAAGCATACGTACTGATACTCTGGATAAGAATACGCATTTGCGTCATCACATATATTAATCTAATAGTTGAATTCGGATGTCAAACTACCTACCTCAAGTGTTTTGACTCCGGATTCATTGACATTATCTGGAATTTTGGTGAACGCAAACCGATAGTGTGCGTGTGAACAGGGTTATGTTTAATGTGAATGAATCAAGACGTGTAGGATAGTTGACCAACACAATGAATACAATTTTCAAAACCATACCATAATACAAATATTTAGATGCTATAAGGTTGAACTAATAAAATACAAAAAAAAAAAATACAAAAATAATTAACATTATGATAATAATTAAATTTTGTTATGATTATTGTAAAATATTAATTACGTTTTTGTGAGATGCAAAGATTTAAAATCCTTGTGAATTGAAACCACGCAAGTATTTTTTCATTCACGACCGTTTAAAATTTAGATATTTAGCTAACTTTGGGTACGCATCCCTGCTCATTGGTGCTCATACGTTACATATAATTTTCATAAATGTAATGACTGATCAAACCTGTGAGACATAATGCACGTATACATTACAATTTTAATTATATTCTATAATTATTAGGAATAAATTCAGTCTCAGTTTTACCTTAACAATGAATATTCTCTTAGTCTGGTAATATCTACTAATGAAATTAGATATTTTTTACAGAAAAATCCTTTTGTTTGATTATCTTTCTGCTTTCCGACCACTGAGTTTCCGACCTTAGATAAATATTTTTAACAGAAATATCGTTAGTTAACTTTTCTTAATTTTCTTCATTCTTTCCGACATTTTCTCATGCTATGATTGAAATACTAAATATCAAATGATAAACGTTCAGAAATAATCAGTTTATTTTGGGTCATTGTATATCAATAAACTATTCCCAGGTTTATTAAATACAACACACACAACGCGTAGAGGGACCGTCTCAAACTATGAATTATATAATTGCGTTATCATTATACTTGATATTTAATAAACATTCTCATTATTAAAAACATATATGTTTTGTCAAAAGGCAAAAGGTTCTAGTATATAAATGATTTTTAGAATGCAACCTAGTCTTTATTGTTTTACTTTCAAATCTACAAATGAACCGTTTGTCGGATTGTTGAAATAAACAATGTGACGTTGTAGCCTATCCAAAGACATAAATAACTACCTTTATCATATACTTGTATAAAATATTACTAAAATTTTACAGTTCAATAACATTTAAAAATATTAAAAGGCTATGAAAGGATTACTAGGTTTATTGATCAGATTCCTAAGAATTTCCTCAGCGGGCTGATAAAGGAACCTTTATTGACTGCTTCGGAATGTTATCACATGCCTTTCCGTTAATTTCCGTGACGTTTATCACATGCAACTTCGTGCATTTCCGGAAATTTGTTCGAAATTCAAAAGACAACACAGTGCGGAAAACCGCAAGTGATTTAAGATTTTTCACAAAATTGTTGAGGAACAAATTTCAAACTAAGAACATGATAATTGTTGTGACAAGATAAATGAAATGCTTGTAATATCAATAAAAACAATTAAAGTTAAGAAATTTGTATTTGGTTGTCTGTAAATTATTATCTAAAAATTCATGGAAAGACAAAATTTTAATTAATAGTTCTTGTCTGTATTTCTTCTGTTGAAGTATATGATAAAAAGATAATTACATGTCATTTATCATATCAGACCCTTTATCGGCCCTCGTTCATGATATCAGCCCTCGAGCCTGCGGCTCTTGGGCTGATATCATGACCTAGGGCCGATAAAGGGTCTGATATGAAAAATGCCATGTAATAATCTATACATATAAATGATGGAAAATTTTCGAGACGTTCCTAGAATCGTGATTCCGAGGATATCGAGTGGCCCATAGACACTTCCAAAACTCGCCAATATATAAGCGTGAACCTCAGGGGTTCACACAAAAACTTTTGTATACAGAAGCATCATACGGCAACACATGTGTTAATACATGATAAAAATATGAGTTGTCTGCACGGTTTATATGTGTGTTTGAAATTGGGACTTTCTTTTGCCATGCCGTTGTCAGTTTTCTTTGACTTATAAGTTTTGAATGTCCATTTTCGTATTCTGTATTTTTATACAGCTGTCAAGTGATCGATGGTTGTTGACATGATCCTTCGGTGTAGTGCACTTGTATTAAAGTGGAGTTAAATGTATATAATAACCTTATATCCGATCGGAAATCTTTTATTCAGGTATTTGAAGTACTCAATTGATATCGAATATTTGAAGTGTTAGCAGCGCTAGACTTGAAAATACAATTGATATTGTTTGTAGGTCTGTCTGTCATGAGTCAAACTTAATTATCTAATTATTTTATAATTTATTAGATCTCGTTATAAACTACAGAAGTTATTTTGTCATATGTGGTATCAGTATATATAGATAAAATAATTCGCAATAGGTGAGGTTTATTTTTTCAAAACAAAATTAACTGTGAGTAATAATAACAAATTCTTGAATTATATCTCTGACAGCATAAACTCATAATGCTCATAATGAAGTACGTATGCCAAAAAGTTACTTAAGCTGAAATTTAAGAGCAAATTTGTGTTGTTTTAGAACTGATGGTTTTTAAATAAATGAAAAAACTAAGTTTCGTTTCAAACTATTTCCGCATGTTCAATTGTCATTGTCTATATCGTAATATATTAAATTTCATTGATATAACCAACTTTAAAACGTCACAGCTTTTGTGAAAACGCATTAATTATAAATTCGAAATGTATTTTCAAAAAAGGACTAATGAATAGTGCATTTCCTGTGCAGATCATTGCTGTTGATTGGTCAATCATCTTGCTTCACAGGATATACTTCAAGTAGGAAAAGGGAAATATTTGAATGCTTATTCATAAGTATCATAATATAAATACACGTATAACATCATTTTGTAATATATGTTAACTTCCGTATATTATCATGATTATCTTCACAAAATGTATTATTGTTTACTTATAGTAACAACATATCATCTGTTGCAGATAACAAACACTCTGAATTCGACTTCGAAGAATGTATGCCCTGAAAAATTGTTACCTGTAGATGAGAATGTGTTTTAAGATTATTTAACTATTGAATTATGATCTTATATTTTGTTATTTCAATATTTTAACGGATAACTGGTGTATTCCATTTTTTTTTTTCAGTCGGTCCCGCAACATTTCCAGAGATGCATTCACAGTGAAGTGTTGTCCTAATTTTTTCGAAAAGAACGGTATCTGTGAACGTAAGTAAAGAAAAAAGAATTTGTGAAAATAAAGAAAGAAGAAAACATGTTCAGGTTATTAAACGACTTATATAAAATGTAAAAATTAAGATAAATAATGCAATTCATCACACCGCTTCCAATCGTAGATATTCATTTTATTCTAACAATACGAAATTATTTATTATTAAAAGAATTTCGCTGCTCTGTTTCAAATAACAAGCTTTTAAAAGACCGTTATAAATTTAAATAAAATAAATAAAGGACCTAAAATGCAGAAAAAATAAAGGGTCCGTGTACATTGTACTTGTTTTGAGATACAAGCCATTTAAAATTTTGGAAATGATTCGCTCTAGATTTTCTTACATTTAACATTGGCACTTTTTTTCTTTCAAAACTATGAAAAATAATAACGATTTTATAAGAGTTTAAAAGATGGCATTTTAAACTTTATGTAATCAAACTATGGAAGAAAAGTAGGGGTTAATGGGCAAATTTTTTAATGGCACTACATGGAAAAACCAGAGGATTCCGAATATCTGGCAAAATTCAAAAACAAGGGGCGAACATCCTCAAAAGTGAAAGTTAAATACAATATTTAAGTGAGTAACCATCTATTTCAATCCAACATAAATCAATTAAATTGCTTATTCCCGTAGACTTTCTTTAACATGCCAAAAATATTCATTGATAATGTTCAGGGTATATAATACACGAAAAATAAGAACAGAACATGTTAATAGTTATACACATGAACCCTGATTAAAAGAAGACCATCAAGTTGAGCAGGTTTTTAAAGTTCTCATCCACAAGGTAACAATTCGCAAGAAGACATGTCATCATTACCAGACTCATTACTTTAACCAAGAGTCGACCAGTCCTTGTGTTATTTCCCACATTCCGCGAGCTAATAGAGCTTTCTTACATTTTGACGAAAGATACGAATGTAAAGGAGCACGTATTAAATTTCCACAATAACAATTAAGAGTCTTTGTTTTATCCGGTAAAACAGCATTTCTTTTCTAAATCAAATTTATGTTTCAAAATTAAGCATGTCGCAAATAATACAGTCACGCTTTTAATATCCGAAAATAAAGAAAATAGTGTCAAAACCACTTACGTCCGATACGTAACTTATGTATACCACGATTACCCACAGTTTCGCGGGAATTGTTCAAGCATGAGTTTCACGATTAACATTTAAATGGCATTATTGAAGTACGTTAATCTAAATTTAACGACGAAGATTCACATTTATTTTTACTTTTTATGAGTATACTATCAGCAAATTGTCAACGTGGATCATCACGATTTGCAAAACAAGGATACTACAATGTTTTGAAAAAGTAATGTGAAATAAATCTAGGAAAAAAAGATTTTGTGATCAAGTTTGTTTTTTATTAATGTTATGTTAAATGTGAAAAAAGTAATGTGACTCTTGTGATCGCAGGCAACACATGTGAAACTATAACTATGATAAATTATTGCAAATTTTAGTTTAATATGAACGTTACAAAGTTCACACTGTTAAACAAGCATTAAATGGCTAAAAAGAAGAAAAACAAACAAGTTATGGGAGCAACCATTTAACTTCAAAAGGGGTAGGAGTTATGGTTTTTGTCTGAGTCAGAATTTTTTTTCTTAGTTTTTCGACGCTATCAATCAATTTTTTTTTCTCAAAATTTTAACACTATAAGGTTAAGGAAAATCTGGATTCAGAATTTTTGTTTGTAATCTGCTTGACCACAATATTTTTTTTTCGTCAAATTGGGAATCAGAATATATTTTTAGGAAAAATCATAACCCTCTTGAAGTTAAATGCTAGTTCCCTTACACTTAAAGTAAAAAACGAAAAGCTTGGGTGTTTTGGAAAATTAAACCGTCTCTCTCTCTATCTGACTTAATTGTATATAATAGATTAAGGCAAAGATCTAGAATTGGAGGCTAGGAATGTGTCTGTTAAGTAGAGGTACTCTGGTGCGCCTCACTCCTAAATCTGCCCTTGAGCTTTAATTATAGATCAACTAATTATATATATGTAGATCGTTTTGTTCATTTACATACACATTTTAACACCTAAATGTATATCAAGAAAATAAATCTACAATTTTGCATCATATATATTGTGGATTTCATAATGACGATTAAACAGTAAACATGCTTGGAAGATAGACGCATAATGGTCACTCAACGTCCAGTGGCTAATATTTCATGAATGTTCAGGACCAAAATGCAATTATACGCTAAAAGAACGGTTCCATAGGAGAATGTGTATGGACACATCACAAGGTGACAATGAATATTACCCAGGGAGAGGCGGTGATTCACAAGTTATTAAACGAGCACCGGCATATGGCATAGTATGAAGGTCATCTTTTTTCTTTATTTTATTATTTTGGGCGTTGCAAATATTTGAATTAAGGATTTTTATTTCTGATTTTTTTCTGATTTTTTCCGTGCAGGAAGAGGACAATAAATTTGCTTTGGTATTTTCTTAGGTTAAATAATGCAACATTCTATTTTTTTTTTTAAGTGAGGGGAGGGGGGGAATTTTATTTTGGGAGTATTTATGGTTATTTTTTTTTTTTGGAGGGGGAGTTTTTGGGCTTTTTCCTGACTACCTATATTTAGGATATTTTGTAGAGTTATCTCCTTCCACCTGGTGGTATTATATTTTTACCTATCGTACGTCCCGAAATCCTATATCTCACGAAAAATCTAATTTAATAAGTTTCGTTGCATGTAGGGTAATAGTCCTTAATAGGCTAACATTAAGGTTAAACGCATTCCAAGTTCCATGACGATTATTTAAGTATGTCAAAGTAAAGGATCCCGTAAACGAGTCTTACATTTGATTCGTCAAGCGTACAATGTACGTACCTTTCATCAAATTATAAGAAAGCTTTAATAAGAAAAGCTGCTCATACTTATTATCAATATCTATAATTTACCTGAATTTACCTTAGTTTACCTGTAAAAGAATGCGCGCAAATGTACCAAAAGCTGCGCTCAAACGTAATGAATTTGCGCACTAATGTAATGGTAATGCGCACAAATGTAATGCACCCATAATTATAAATCGTAATGTTTTGACTCGTCCGTCCGTCAGTCCTCATTACAGAATTTTATTAAACTTTATAGATGATAAAGACATTCAACAGTCAAACAATAGTACGCAAACCACAACATAGAAAACTAAACACTGAGCAACACTAACCCAACTAAAACATGGGGGTATCTCAGGTGCTCCTGAAGGGATTGTAGTTACGACATTAGGAACATATCCGTTATCACCTGTGAAACGGATATTCCATTACGGTCAACCAACTCGTGATGGCGTCCATAAAACTTACGAAGGAATAATTTCAACTTCACCACATTGTAGATGTGCATTTTGACAGGAAATCATGGTTCAATTATTGTTTAGAGTTATACCCCTTTGAACTTAGAATTATGTCGAAATATACTGTTGCAACACTTTGTCGACGCAACTCTTCTGCGAAGTGGATTTTAACTGTTTGGACCATTTACTTTCTTTTACTTATATAGCTTTGATAAATTTTCTTTTCGATTATTTTTCTGTAGCATGTCCACTGGGAACTTACGGGAAGTCCTGTTTGGATAAGTGCATTCCCGGTTATTTTGGTAAACAGTGCAAAGCTGAATTGTAGTTCATTTCAAGAATGTCATTATATATTCGGATGTGTTTGTACAGCAGGATACACTGGGAACAACTGTGACAAAGGTAAAACATAAGACTTAAAGACTTAAAGCAGAAAATGTGAACTCTTAACATAATTTTAATGTATAATGTTTTCAGGTATATAATATGGTCCTCTTGAAGCGTGGTTGTAAGGTTTCTCTAACATCCAGAAAGCGTGACAATCTGCATATAGTAGTTTAAATATGACCACCAGGGCATGGTTTTGTATTCATATTCAACTGTCTTGAAAGTACTATGCACACTTAGTCAAAGCACGTCCAGATTGAAAATGTAGCTCAGTGACATCTTCATTCAAATGTGCAAATAGAATTTGTGGGAATATTAATTACCACCAAAATACTGTTTAAAGATAACGATTTAAATCAGTACTACACTGCACAGAATATGGAGACATTTTACGAATGTTATCTATTTACGATTGTACTATATTTGTCACAATTCTTAAAACTATCTTTCTTAATTTACAAAATGTTGATTTTGTTTTCTTATCATTTCACCAATAGCACTATAATGTCATTTGAACGAATATTTATTGGTAGAATGCCATGCAGGATATTTCGGTGTGAACTGCATTAAACCATGTGATTGTCCCGCCAATGCTGTTTGCGATTCCATCAAAGGCACGTGCTCCTGTAAAACAGGCTACGCTGGTCCTAGATGTAAGGGTTAGTGAAGGTTATGTTCGATAAGGTATAAATAATAGCACATGTAAGATGACTTTTGGTTTTTTTACGTCAGGTCTGTGGCCATAACGTCTCAACGTTTTCTAAACCTATGAAACTTTTAGACAAACTACGTATGCATTTCGCAGGTAGGCTCTATACCTACTGTCCTTCGGTCAAACTGTATCAATATAATCAGAGGACAAAACAGTGTGTTACATGTATATGTAGTGTACAAATTGTAAGATTTTTCGTACAAGTTACCAGTGTTTTATGAACTGCTTAAAACAAATGGATGATGCACAGTCTTTTGTTTTGCAATTTTCTGTAAACTGATACATTTTAGAAGATACACGTTTATCACCTGGTGCAAACATGTACGTGTCAAAACGTATAGCTTGTACAAAACCCTGTACAAATTATAATTTTACGAACTTACATCTTGTACACAACATATACATATAACTTGTACCAGACCGACACCCTGAATCAGCGTTTTAAACACGCGTAAGTCCAAGGAAGACGTCTCGCGCTAATTAGATGCCTTATAATGAGCTTGAATGTTTTTGTATAAATTTCTCTTACTTCTCAATTCCACGCACTTGGTGGAAAAGCTGCAAATACCAATTGCCTTGTTTGTAAATAATATGGTGTTGAACTGACAAAGAATTAGCACTTTCTCGTTTCGTTGAAACAGTTGATGTTAAAGGAAACTACACACAATGAAACATAAAATAGTTGAAAAGTCAGCATATTTTATTTACATTCGTATATTTCAACGGTCAAACCGAATGACAAATATAAAACAAATACATGTATAAAACACAAGTTCAATGTCCTCTGATGAACGTTTGTTTGTGTCATTTATGTGTCGGAAGTTTGAGGTTGTTACATTTCTGTAATGTGTACATGTGTATATTTTTATTCATAATCATCATTATTGATGTTTTCCTTCTTTGTTTTTTGTTGAGTTAGTCTTATCATTATTATTGTAGCATACCCAAGGGGAACATTTGGTGAGGATTATGCAGGAGGATGTAACTGTTCAATGTGTACAACATGTGACAATAGTACAGGCAACTGTACCTGTTATTAGCAGTCAAGTCATCCTTACACATCAACAAAGACATATAATGCAGGTTGTGCATTTAGTTTATAATTTGGACTGCATAAAACTCCTTATCTATTAAGTAATTACGATATAAATATCGTGCAAAATAAATTTATTACAATACTGTCTTTGGTAATAACATTTGTTTTAACAGAAAATAATGGTTTCACTGTTTGATACTGTGAAGAAGACAAAAACTCAGTAAAGATACCAGGCTTAAAATTGTATACGCCAGACTCGCGTCCTGTCTTCATAAATTTTGCCATCCCCGCCCGTCCTCCGATATTAGATGTACACACAAAATTGAAATAACTGTTATAAAAAAAGCCTCTATTGCAATTTCGTAATAAATAATCATTAGTTATTTCTAGTGTAGATCTTATTATCACATGATCAAAACCCAGATGATGGTCACTATTCTTTAGCATACATGTATCGACTGTCAAAGACGACAATTTCTGTACGAAACTTCTTGCAAATCAAAGATCAAGAGTAAAAACGAATATTTAAAAACGTGATCCGAATTTTAATGTGTGTCTATATTTATTTCAGTGGCTGATGACCATTCGTCACATCCTGTCCAGGTGTATATCGGAATGGCTGCTGCAATTTTGGCCCTTGTTTGTATTGTAGCTGCTACTGTAAGAATAAAACAGAAAGTGTGCAGATTGATAAGGGCAAGAAATAGGAAGGGTCCCAAAATGAAACTTCAAATACGAAAAAACATCACCATAAAGTCGGAAGGTCAAACGCGAAATGAATCTGTCGAGGCTGTTTCCAACAAATTAGAAACGCATGCACAACCGTTTCATTATCAACTTGATGATGGATACTGTGATATATCCGAAGTTAGCGTTTCAAATCATACTAGACATAATGCTCTTGATCAAAATGACAGTACAAATTAATTATAGTACTCCCGAGTGGGCAAATTGGTCCTTGTACAGATACTTTATTAACTAAATTATTGTAATTTTAAGATTTTCAGTTCATTTACTGTCCGGTTGACAATATTGTTACGTAATGTATATTGATTTAATTAGCAATGTGTGTTTTAGAAAAGTATACATTTATATTTAATGACATACAGTACTAGATAAATATATGTTATTCTGGTTTGTCAAAAGGTGAGAGAATGGTACATTTCGCGCGACTTTAACAATAGCCTCGACTTCTGCGTAAAAACAACCACCTGACCATACATTTCGAAAGAAAATATCTACAGTATCACAACTCATGAAGTTCAACTATGATCAGCTGTATTTCGAGAGGCATTGCAACCTGACCATGGATTGTCGTACAATATTTATCATAATTCAACAGCGGAAACCTCATCCCAAACATACGTCCGTTGTCCAGAAAAGTTGAACACCTGAAGGTACCCAATTACACCTATTTTACAGGGTTTTTTTTATCTTCGTTTATTTGGAAACAGACAAAAGTTCTCATTCTGTTTTAGTTTTGTAGATGTATCCTCATATAGTTCCACAAATTTATTTTTGAATCCATTTGAATCATAGTAAATTGGTGTTGAACTGACCTTCAAGCGACCCAAAATTCTTAAATGAGGAATACTTACAAACCATACCAGTCATGCTCAACTTCATATCCGTGCAGGTCGAGCAACTGATGTTTTGTTTTATTTCTCCATATTGTAAAATCAAAAGCCTACATTCGGCTGCGCCTTAGGGTGTATGAATTTTCAACACCGGTTAAAAATTCTCTACAGCCCTGATTACACCAAGATAACTAATATTACTTTGTCATCTAAAAAAAAGTACATTCTGGCAAATCATAAAACGTCACAGTGCTTTCTCTGCCTGAACTGTCTAATTTGTGTTTGTGAAATATATTTTATGTTATATTCTAATATGACGTCCTTCTTTCGCTTTGTAAACAACACCGTGATAAAATTCTCGATATATCTATACTTAGCGCAGACTCAGTGATGTGCATATTGGTGGCTGTTACTATTTACCTCCCACGTAAATCCATATGTATCATAACCTATGTGCAAACACTATGTCGATTTCGTTGTGTTCAAATTGAAATTGAAAAGAAACAGAACCGTAAATTCCTATTATAATGCATAACAAAAGAGTTAATTCACAAGAGCTTAAAAATGTATAAAATCAAAATAAATAAAATTCCGCGAAATTTCATGAATAACCTTGGCGCATTAACGTCATGTCATAACATGACGTCATACGAATGAAAACTCTCAAGCTGATGGTTTTCCGTTACGTATACGCCCAAAATTCGGATAATATTGCATTAAAACGGAGTTTTGAGGTAGGTGTTGATTCGTTTTCTATTCCATTGCATTATTTGCACATTTGTGGATTTTAGCAAGTCAACATAGCGGCTCACTCCTTAGTTACGACATGTCAACTCTGGATTTGACAGTAAATAGTAGCCAACGAAAAAAAATGTTTGGATTAAGAATTATGAGAATTGAACACATTTTTCTAGTGCTTATTTTAGAAATAATTCATGTAAGACTTAGATTTATTTGAAATTTGTAGCTTTTATCTTATAGGGGCAAAATAGAACAGCAATACACACGGCAATCTTACCTTCGCTTCAGTTTTAAATAACCGTATTTGTCCTATTATAATCGAAAAAAATCATGGAAGCCATAGATTTGTTGACATTTACATGGCCTGGGCCGTGATATTCGTTAATTTTATCCCTCGCTAACGCTCAGGATAAAATACGCTCATGATAAAATTCGAATATCACGGCCAAGGCCATGTAAATGTCCAACAAATCTATGGCTTCCATGAATCATTTCTTAAATATAACTTGTATTAGTGTAATCGGAAATATTTTATATTCATTTTGTAATGTCGTCGTATGATGCTTCATTTAAGGTGGCTGGGGCGTCTTAATTAAGATCCATAGAATTTTTAATAATTTGTCAAAATGAAGTTTTTATCATGCTTTTTCCAAAATGTAATAAAAATATGGGTCACCGGACTTTTTTCACGCTACAGGTTGTGCAAAATTCTCAGATTTGTATAGTATGCATGGAAAATCTGTGATTTTTGTTGATTTTTTTGCCTTTTGACCCAAAATATCAATCATAAACATAAATAAATGTATGTTTTTTCTGGGAAACGAAATGTACCTGAAACACAGTCAACAGTCGGAAAGCTGACACCGGTTTGACCCCATTTCTTAAAGCAACAATGGAAGTCATGTGATTACCATACATGTATATGGGCATTTTTACCAAAAAAGTGAAGCCTGTTTTGGGAATTTGTGGTTTTGCATGAATTAAAACTAATTTGCTTTTAAGTGAACATTCTTGAGTATATAAGAAATATATTGATCCACTCAATTATGGATTAAACTAATTTTTCTCTCAAAATGTGTCTTCAAAATCTAGGTGTTGACCAAAAAATCGGTCACTGGAAATCAAAATCGTAATTTTCTTTCTTAACTTCTTGGGAAGCTATGCTGAATTTAAATTATGTTATTTAACATAACTTTGACTATGATATGTCAAATTTGTGCCACTTAATACGCTGTAATACGCAAATGTGCCACTTCGATGTGTCGATATTTCTGACGAAGCGGGGCCGATAGTAATTTACGAGTTACGTCCCTTTGTTTCACACACTCATGATCAAACTATTATTATATTAAGCACCATATGCTGTTATTTACATGAGGATATTATTAAAATAATTTTATTGAATATATTTTGATACTAAAGACATGTGCAAAAAATTAGCGAAACACATTTTATCACTTTTCAGAACTCAGTCTCAGTGAAATACTCAAATAGGCCCTATGTCATATAATGGTTTACTTTTATAAATTTTGACTTGGATGGAGAGTTGTCTCATTGGCACTCATACCACATCTTCTTATACCTATGTCAGTATGTGCCACAATATTATTATTCCAAGAGTTAATTTAATATTTATATTTTGGTAAGTATTTATACTGCTGTAACCAAATTATATCAACACAGAAATAAATTTCTACTTTAATCATACAAGGGTAGCCAAAATATTTATGAATAATGGATCAAGACAGGCCGATTAAAATGATCAAATACAGGAACTCCTTTTCATTACTGATACCTGATCCTACCTTTTCATTTAAACTTAAACGAGACCATAATGAAAGTATTCTGTATGTAAATTCTTCATTATTTGAAATAAAAGGAAATTAGTTTGCAATTCTTGTATGAACAAACTAAATATAACAATAAATTTTGTCTCACTGATTCCATGCAGATTCTAATGAATGGACTCAAATTATAAAAAAAAAGCACTTCGTCTAAACCAATAAATAAATGGTTCTAATCATGAACTTGAAAATAGATAAGAACAAAAAAGACTGGGTCTAATATTTTTCTTCTTCTATTTAATTTTTTTTTAACAATTATGCAGTTTTATATTTATATAAAAGTATTTCAGAGCAGATTCTGAGTGCTAAGTCAACAATATTATGTTTTAGATCACAATTCATTTAAAGTAAGTCACACTTCATGTCAGTAGAATCTATGAACATGCTTTGAATAAGAGTGATTAAAATGCTAGTCTGAAAGAGATTGTTTTAAGTTCATATTTAGGACAAGACTTTTTCATTTACCTTTGGCAGTTTTGCAGGATTACTTCATCACAATTTTTTTTATAATATTATAAACAATGAATGAGTTTTGGTTAAGGTTGTGTAAAGACAGTATACGATTTCCTTACCTTGTTTTAGTTAAGTCAAACAATTCACTGACTTAAAGAGAATAATTAATCCAGTCAAATATTCACAGCTGAACTCGCCATTTCTTTTCAAACAAACACACTAAATGTGTGTACATTGTGTAAAGATGCAAGTTGACATCGATGTGTAAGATAAAAACTACAATGTCAAAAAATGTCTTTCGTTTGGAATTTAGTTCGAACGGGGTTTCCTAAGGGGTGATAGAACGTTAGACTTGATTTTTGTTTTAACTTTGAGATACTTATTAATTTTTTATATAGTTTGTATATTCTTTGTTTATCTGGAAAAAAAGAAGAAAAAAATAACAGACAATTTCGCATAATTCTTAAACGACGATCAAAGGCATTACGTTATTTTTAAAAGACGGACAATTTATAACATGTTTAAGTATTATTTTCTTTGATAATAAGAACCATGCTTGAAAAATCGAAAGAAATCTATTTCTGACCCTAATGGCAAGTAAGAAACAGAAAAAAGAAAAAATTCCAAATTGGCGCCAAATTATTTTTCCGCGAAATTAACACGATTTCAGAATGGCGGGTTTTAATATCAGTCCCATTGTTGTCGTAAGAAAGTAGCAACAACGGTCGTTTCTAAGGGCTTGCTTTCCGACTGCAAATTCAATCAGCAATTACTTGAAAGATGAATCATAACAAAATATTTGTAAATTCCAGAAATCTGTGATTTTGATGATTTTTGCAATTTTAACCCAAAATATCATAAAAGAATAAAAATAAATAATGATTTATTTCAGAATATGATTTTACATATTTAATCATCGAATTCAATATCTGTTATTCTATTTAACCTGAACTATCATCAACAATGAAATTATAAAATATTTCCAGAAATCTGTGATTTTGTTGATTTTTGCCTTTTGACCACAAAATAACAATCAAAAACATAAATAAATGTTTTTTTTTTTTTATGGAAATGACTTGTAGCTGAAAAACAGTCAAATGCAATCACCAATTTCTTGAAAGTTGAATCATAACAAAAAAATATTTGTAAACTCCAGAAATCTGTGATTTTTGAGGATTTTTGCATTTTTAACCCACAATATCATAA
The DNA here is from genome assembly GCA_017311375.1 of Mytilus coruscus. Classification (NCBI taxonomy): domain Eukaryota; kingdom Metazoa; phylum Mollusca; class Bivalvia; order Mytilida; family Mytilidae; genus Mytilus; species Mytilus coruscus. The sequence continues at coordinate 46,728,111 of CM029598.1, forward strand.
GAGATTAAAATAAATAACGATTCATTTCAGAATATGATTTTAACATATTTAATCATCTAATTCAATATTTATTTGACCTGAAATATCATCAACAATGAAATTATAAAATATTTCCAGAAATCTGTGATTTTTGTTGATTTTGCCTTTTTGACCCCAAAATATCAATTAAAAACATAAATAAATGTATGTTTTTCTGGGAAATGACTTGTACCTAAAACACAGTCAAATTCGATCAGCAATTACTTGAAAGATGAATCATAACAAAAAATATTTGTAAATTCCAGAAATCTGTGATTTTTAATGATTTTTTGCATTTTTTAACCCAAAGCATCAAATCAGAATAAAAATGATTAATGATTTATTTCAGAATATGATAACAAGATATTCATTCATCTTATTCAATATCTATTTGACCTGAAATATCATCAACATTGAAATAATAAAATATTTCCAGAAATCTGTGATATTTGTTGATTTTTGCCTTTTACCCAAAAATATCAACCAGAAACATGAATACATTTTTTTCCTTGGGAAATGACTTATAGCTTATACAATGTTGAATTCGATAATCAATTACCTAAAAATGAATCATAACAAAAATAAATGTAAAATCCTGAAATCTGTGATTTTGAGGATTTTGCATTTTACCCAAAAATGCAGATTGAGTGAAGTATTGAATTTTGAAACTTGTTTTCATATAGCAAACATGCATATAGTCAACTAATTACTAATGAAATTATTTTTGGGACTTAGTGAACCTAGTCGTTTTGTGTGAAAAAGAAAACTGCATGATAGAATTTTAAGATAAAATGTGAGAAGATAGCTCTAAGACTTATAACATGCTTTCAGATAAGAAAAAGAAAAATGGGGTCACCGAATTTGTTTTCTTGCTACATATTAAAATAGATAAATTCACAACACTTTCTATTATAAAAATACTTTATCTGAGTTATCTCCCTACTATCTGAGTTATCTCTACTTATTTGGCAAAGTTGAAAAAATGAATCAAACGCAAATATGGTGTTTTTATTTAGAAATTACAGCCGTAAATATGATAAAACATATAATTTTCTTTATTTACTTCAAAAGTCTAACAGATGAATTAATACATGCTACTCTCAAAATTTGCACATTTCATTAAAGATCTAGACCAACTGTTATCTGCTGCTTCAAAATCTAAGATGGAGGAAGACACCCGAGTCACCTTAAGGCAACACATGTTCAATATTTTAAAATATGTTTAAAATACATACTGTATTTGAACTTTGAAAGCCCATTTGAATACAGAACTGTTGTAGTGCGATTTGTAAAAAGATGAATGTACGTTTGTCGAAATTCGCTTTACATTATTACCTATTTACTTAACAAAACAAGTCATCAAGAAAAAGGGCACAGTTAGTTCGCATGATGTGCAGATTACTTGTTGAAAATTCCGTCATCAAAACGTAACCGATATGTTGTCAACCAAGAAATCAAGCATCTCCATATTGTGACTTTCAGATATTTTTTTGTTTGAATCAGTAATTTTTACAAAATGCGATTTATCCCTCCCTAAGACAAGATACTTGTATCTACGTTGGCTATACTTGTTTATGAGAGAAGGCAGGACCAACTCTTTCAATTGGTCTTTTAGAATGGGAATACTTGTCAAGGTGTACAAAGAAGAAAAGTCAAATGGATTCAATACTATTACAGAATGAAAAGTCTTAAAATGTAAGTACACTAACAGATCGTTGGAATTTTTAAGTATCTGATTAACACCACCTCTGGATAGGTAGTATCACAATAACTTAGAAGCCAAGCTTTGATTGCTGATACCATTGATGTTAAAATTTTAGAAAGAGGTTTAGTGGAGCAATTGGAAAACTCAGCAACATACAGTTGTTTATAAGGACACTTGTGTCATTTAGGTATCCACATACGGCTCGAATGACGATCCAGTTCTTCATCTTTTGTTGAAATTTCAGACATGTGATTATAATGGATTTTCTTCATGGTAAGTGTTCTGGGTGGTATATGTTGAGTTTCCAAATGAATTTTCAATACTTAACAGAAAAATAAGGATATGGGGTATCCATCCATGACACAAAATCAGTGCATTCACACCAACAAAAAAACACACACAAAAGCAAAGAAACAGCGCTTGTATTGTTGTTCTTCATCTTCAAGTCACAGTGAGGCCTTTAACACGGTGCAAAACAAAAACATTCACCTCACTGCAAGTTTAAGGCGGTCCCTAGCACCGGCTTGAGCGGAATTCTTTGCAACAATAATTTGGATAGACTTTGTAATATATACCACTACTAATCGGGAACGGTAAAAAAAAAGAACACACTGGAAAGTAGTACATATTTAAAACAAAATAGTTCCTACGTATAAGTGTAAATCTCTAACTATGTAGCATAAATTTTAAATGAAAGCTGAAGAACTGGTGATCCTTGTAGAACACACAATTTACTGATAATTAGTGAATAATACAAAATGTATCATGAACGCATTCTAAAATTGAAGGCATATATATAGCCTGTTTTTCAGATATAAAGTGCCTGGTTTGTTGTAACCAAAATTATTCCGATAACTGTATAGTATGGTCCGATGTATAAATACAGGTACATTGATCCCGCCTCCATAAAATGTTTTGAAGTGAAAAATTTTAACTTGGATGGGAATGAGGACCAAGAATACACGAGTGTCATTCGGTATATCGAGAGAAATGATCGTGAAAGAATAACTAACGGTGATCAAGCATTGCGATCGGATCGTGAAAGATCTGGTATCGGATCGTGAATGCAATTAAGTGTAATTCTACTTCAAAAACTGTGAACAAATCTGCTGTAGTTTCAAAGTGGAACAAGTTAGAAAAAAATAATTATGTCTGTCAAAATGAACTTTCTTAATAAAACTGTGCACTTAGTTGATGAAAAATGCTTTTTAAGAAAACACAAAAGGCGACACACAATCCTATGAGAATCAATAAGCAAAAATCAGGTTTTGTATAAATAATGGTCACATTCCAATATATCATGATATATTTGAAACTTAATCTTTATGTTTGAGATTGTCCAGTAAAATATATGTATATTATTACTTGAAAAAGTAATATTAATTTTGAAAAAGTACATTTTTGTTGATTTTTCATCAAAATTGATCGTGAAAGATCATTCAACGCATTATTTTGATCGTGAAAGACAAGGCGTGACCAGACTCAATGATCAGAAAACAGCATTTGTTTTACCAATTGATATACTTGTAATTGGTTGAAGTGTGTAATTACTTTCTAAGAACGTAAATCATTGCTTTAATTTTTGTTGGTGATATAAATATTTTACCCATATTTAGACCCGTTTTCATTTAAGAGGCAATGCGCATCCAAGATAATAAGACCTCCAGGATCGTAACTGGTCGAAAAGTAAATATCTTTGTATATATAATGCGTAATGCATCCACAAATGAGTGAAGAGAGAGGTGCTCTTCCCCTGGAAATATCTTAATGTGTATTTTTTTGTTTTCGTATGGGTTATTTAGATGTATAAGTACCCTGCCACGTCCACTTTGTGTTTTCGTTACTTGTTTTTGGTATGTACCGATAAGATGAGTTATACCTTTTTCAACTGAATTTCATAGTTTGCTCATTTGTTGTACTGCTACACCACTATCCCTGGTTAGGGGGAGGGTTGGGCGCCCGCTAACATGTTTAACCCCGCCACATTATGTATGTGCCTGTCCCAATTTAGGAGCCTGTAACACAGTGGTTGTCGCTTGTTGCTGTATATCATATTTGTTTTTCGCATGATTTTGTACATAAGTACATGAGCCGTTAGTTTTCTCGTTTGAATTGTTTAACATTTGCCATTTCGTGGCCTTTTAACGCTGTATGGGTTGTACTCATTGTTGAAGGCTGTACGGTGACCTATAGTTGTTAAATTTTGTGTCATTTGGTCTCTTGTGAAGAGTTGTCTCATTGGCAATCATACCCCATCTTCTTATTTTATATAAGATCAAATAAGTTATATCATTTAATTTTACACACATGTGTATTTAAAATGTTCTTTCCATTAACAAAACAAACTTTTCTTTTTTGGTCCCATTGATAGTCTTGAACTAGAGAATACAGACACCACATATACAGCTTCATCTGAATCATTTTAGACATATATATACCCCGAATTTGACTACAGCGGTCATCTCAATACCAGAGTCTATTACAAACGAGATGATTTCAATTTTGAAAATTATAAAATTTCCTCATCTTAAAAGCGATTTACCAACTCGCGTATGAAGTATACATTTCTCAACTCATACGATTTTCAGGAGATTGCAGCAGATTCTCAAGAGTTTCAACTTTGTAAAGCGTTATTAGTGCCTGAGCAAACAATTAAAGAGCCAGGGTTTAGGTGCTGACTCTGTTTAGCATTTTATCTACTTTACTGTTTTATCTTTATTTGTCTTTGTACTACTAGTATTAAGTTCCATTTGACCGTATGCCTCTTGACGTGGTTCGGTATATTGTGGATGATTCATTTATTTTCGTTGGTACTAATTTTCATGGATTGAGGAAAACTTGCATGTTCGTGGATATTTAATTTCATGGTTTTGGCAAAGTCTGCATACATGCCATTATAAAATTTGTAATTCGTTGAACATTTAAATTCGTGGTTCCCCTGTTCCCACGAAATCCACGAAAATTGGTATCCAATGAATAATAATGAATCCACAGTATGTACTTTCAGGTTTTTGACTTTTGGCGTTCTTTATGTGGGTGGGTCCAGAGATGCGATAAGGACAAACGAGGTTTTTATAACGTAGCTTCATTTTGTATACCCTTGTACTTATATTTTAATGTTCATGTATTTTATCGGGAACGTGTATATGTCATTATGTGAGGAACCGCTTACGGAGCCCCTTAAGTGCCAAATAAATAGAAATATTTTCGTTTGCCGGAGATTTAATCTGGTGCGCACTAGTTTGAAAAATCGTGCACACGACATTTGAAAACTGGTGCGCACCAATTTGAAAGTCGTGCGAGCCAGTTTGAATGTCATGCACACCAGTTTGAAAGACATGCACAGATCTAGATGTTTGAAAGTCATGCGCACAAGTTTGAAAGTCGTGTGTACAAGATAAAAAGTCGTGCGCGCCATTTTTTTAGTCATGCACAACAGTTTTAAAGTCATGCGCACCAGTTCTTGAAGGTCGTGAACACCATTTTTGAAAGTTGCGAGCACGAGTTTGAAAATCATGCGCGCTAGTTTGAAGGTCGTGCGCACGAGTTTTCAAACTGGTGCGTGCCAGATTGAATCTACGGCAAACGAACATATTTATATTTACATTACACTTAAGGGGCTCCGTAATTATGCTTTACTATACTGGTTGTATTATCAACTACAAAATTTGTTTTGTTGTCGTCTTTGTTTGATTTAATTGTAAGTGTGTTTGAATATTAAATTAAGTTGTGTTGTATGTTTGTGATGTATGCTGCTGGCTCCTTGATATGGCCACATTAACCAATTATGTCTGTTTGTGTTGCTCCACTAATTTGTCAATATTATGGAATATTAAACAACTGTCATACAAGTGGGTGTATTTGCTAGATAGAAAACCAGATTTAACCCACCATTTGCTTAGGAAAATGCCTGTGGCAAGTCAGGAATATGGCAGTTATTTTTCTGCTAGTTTTTTTTTAAACAATATTTTTTTTTCCAATTTTTACAACAAGGATCTTCGTTTTATCACTATGCATAAAAATTAATGGAAATTAGATGAGACAATCCTAACTTTTTAAATGATATAAGACTTATGCAAAACGAACAGACGGACTTAAATTGTTATAAGAAAACTGGTCGGTGTGGTATTACCAAATAATCAGATCCAATGACATTGAACCATCATAGCCCTATTCACATTCAAAGGTGAATTCGAAGCGGAATACGTCATGTAAATCCAATCTTTTGATATAACGATTACAAATTATCACTTCTTTGAAGAAAGATTTCGTCGTTCTCGTGTATTCTTTTGAAATAACGAATAAGCGGCAACAGATCTTTCAAGATCCTTCTCACGATCACCAAAATGCGGTACCCGATCTTTCACGATTACAAATATTACCGTTTTTGCAAACTTTCTGAATAAACAAAAACCAAAATAACCTTAGGAACTATTTTAAACTGTAATATTGAACGATATTTTTAAGAGAAAAGTAGTTTATGAACTAAAAATTTGAAAACAAATCATGTTTGTTTACACTTTTATTTCTCTGAAATTTCGAAGAGCAATCTGCCTTTTGAAGTTTGGTAAAAACGGTGTACTATTAAGTCTTGATTTTTCTCGGATACTGATCATACTGTTGAACTATTTTGACAGACAGTTTTATTTTTCCAATATTTTTCATAATAACTGATTAAATTAGATTATTATGTGTCTTCTCGATAATATTTCATTCACGATCCTATACCAGATATTTCACGATCCAATCTCAATACTTGACCACCGTTACTTATCCTTTCACGATCATTTTTCTGGATATACCGAATGACAGCCGTGGAATAGGTGATGTGCGTCTTATCAAAATTTTAGTATACAAACTGGCCTAAAATTAAGAGAATGATATGGCACACATTAGAGAAGTTATCTCAAGAATTAGTACACTTTAACATTAAAATTACAGAGGAGCATACATATCAACCAATGGAACACTTTCTACGGCCTCCACATAGCACAAATCAAAGTGCTGGATAGCACCTCTGGGAAATTTGCAACTGTAGATGTGTATTATTTCAAATAGGTTATAGATGTGTATTATTTCAAATATGTATTTAATCACAGCTTTGATGTTTTAACTAAACCATTTTCTTTTCAGCAATTATCAAAATTATTTTTTTTCATTGTTTGTCATTTAAATTTTGATATTTTCTATTGAAACCTTAAACTGTTGTTCTAAAATAATCAAATATACAATAAGCTCTGTTAAATTTCTTTATGTGCCCATGCCATATCTAGGGCCTGTGATTTTATAGTTTTTTTTTCATTTGTAACTAGGCATAAACCTAACCATAACAGTAAAATGACGGCACAAAATTCAAACTTGATCTTGGTTTTGTGGTTAAAAGTATTGTGTATAAGTTTCGTAACATTTGGTTGAGACACACTAAAGTTATAGCACGGAATTGAAAAATATTGGTAAGTGTTCCGCGGAACCCGGTGTCTCGCCTACGTTTGCTGTTAATCGCAGGCTCAACAAAAATAAGGAAAAAGTTAATAAAAATATTCTCTCTATACTATCTTTTGATTATTAGAAGCTTCTGTCCAAATTTGGTAAAATCCAGGATAGTTTATGAATCTAATAAATGTTTTAAAAATTTAACTGCAGACTGTATGTAATGTTAACTGGAAGAAAAGCTAAGTCCATTTATAAGTAAAATACGGAAAACAAGAACAAAATTTTAACTAAATTTCCTTCTAGATACTAGCTTTTTATCATAAACAAGCTTCTGTCCAAGTTTGGTACAAATCCGGGATAGTTTAAGAAAGTTATTAATTTTAAAAACTTTAACCACAGAGTGAATGTAATGTTTCCTGGCAGAAAAATTAAGTCCATTTATAAGTAAAATACTGAAAAGATGGATTTTTTTACAAAATTTACTTCTGGATACTATCGTATAATCATAAACAAGCTTCTGTCCAAGTTTGGTAGAAATCCAGGATAGTTTAAGAAAGTTATTAAAATTTCAAAAACTTTAGAGTGAATATTTGTGGACGCCGCCGACAATATGTAGGATCGCTATGTCTCGCTTTTTCGACAAAAGTCGAAGGCTCGACAACAATAACAATTTTTAAATTTGTAAAGGGGCATAACTCTAGAACAGTAAAACTGACGCCACCAAAACTCAAATCTAAACAGTGTTTTGTGATAATGAGCTTTGTGTATAAGTTTCATAACATTTGGTTGAGACAAACTAAAGTTAGAGATCTTAAACAAAAAATTCAAGCAACTTTTCCATTTGTTAAGGAGCATAACTCTAGAATTGTAAAATCGACGCCACCAAAATTCAACTTGACCTGTGTTTTGTGGAAATAAGTATTGCGTATAAGTTTCATACAATTTGGTTTAGGAAAACTAAAGTTAGAGAACAGAAACTAATTTTTGATGTACGGACGTATGTACAAGTAAGGACGTACATACTAACAGAAGAAAAGGGTAAAACTTAATACGGTGGGGACATAACAATAGCAGTATGACGAAAGGAATAAAAGTTTATAAACACTAGATTCATAGAGGTGCTTATAACCCTGTAACACATTTTAAAGTTGATGCTGTGAAATTTAGCACTGAGGCAATAACATTTGAGATTTTTGGTTCGTCATAATTATTTGGACTAGCACTAAGAGTAAGAAAGTCATTTTGCTATTACATGGACAGATATTATTTAATCATTTTGCTACAGCACTTGTCTTGATACACTGAGTTATTCTAAGTAGAAGCTAACTTGTCTGCCTTATCCTTGTAACGATTTGTGTACAAATGTTATTGTTAATCGTAACACTGAAGATATGGGCTGTGATATGTACGAACTGTCGTTGAGTCAATGTTTTCAGCTGCCAGTTTGATCCACGTGACTGAGCATGCTGGACGAGTGAAGGTCCTTAAATTCACATTTGAATGTGAAATAGCTAGTATTTAAATAGCGGAATTCAAAAGTTTTCAAATGTTTTGGCATCAAACCTTCCGATCACCGGACAAAAACATGCACATTTCTATCATAGCTGGTATTTACCTTTACTCATCCTTGGCGTGTGACATAAGCCATATGATTATCGAGTATTTCTGTCACCTGTGTATAATTGTTCAATCAAACTTTTATCACTTGTCAATTATCCGACGGCTTGGTCAAAATATAAACATGTTAAAAGTACGTTGCATTCAGTAATGTCAGTCATACGGGATTCTTTCGATACACTCGGGCTTTTACTTTATATTTAATACTAAACATTTGTAAATATCGTACATAGTAAAAATTGCGCGGTAAATGTTCATTCATGAAATATTCATGAATGAAACGATGTCTCGCGTAGATTTCTTTTGATTTTCTCTTCAGCGCATGGAAAATCCGTGAAGTAGTGTTTGTAATAATCATTTTCAAAATGAAGTTAAATTCACCTGAATTGTCGGTGAACATTCATTCCTTTTTTATTCAAGCTGTAATCTTTTCAAAAGGACTCAAAATTTCAAAAGCATCTTCCTAGAATCAGTATTCAAACACTAGTACTACATTATCTTGGAGCAGAACATTTGCGATAGTCTGTCACAGGAAGTTAGAGGCCGACGCCTTAGGAAAGTATTGCTGTAGCAAACTTCCCAAAACAAACTCCGTTAATATAATAGAAAAAACAAAAGATATGGGGTATACATCGATGATTTTATTATTATCAATCAGTTTATGTAATATGATTTACAATAAAACGATGTTGCTCGGGCTTTTGGGCAGGTTTCGGAAGAGTAGGCTAGCGGTAAGAAATTGTTGGTAAACTGTCATAGGCCGAGGTGAAAAAAGTCCCTCAATTCTAATAAAAATTGTCAAATTGAAAGCTAATTAAAACACGATGACAACCAGACTGAGTTGCACTCAGAGGAATTGCATTCTGAAAGTGCATCGTGTTACAATTATTGTAGCCGGATTTTTAAGAGTCCAAAGATTTTGACAGAAAGGTCAAATAAAAATGACGATACGGAAAAGTCAACTGTAGTACTAAGGCCATCAGATTTCCTAGCTATACAGAAACCCATCGAAAGATTTTTGTCAAGGATTTCTGTATGATTGTGTATATAAATCATTGTTTATGTTCATGGGATGTCGCACTGTATAACAATAGTAAAATTAATGATTAGAGTCCCATATCTCCCGCAATAATTGTCAATTCGAAATCAAAATAACGTAGGGTCAAAAGAAATATGGCGACACATAATCCTAACGAGTAGTAAATCTTTGGGCAAACGGGTTGTTGTCTCTTTGACACATTCCCTGTTTCAATTCTCAATTTTTTTCGAGTATTTGTGTATAACAGACGGACGGACAGGTGACTTAAAACTATATGTTTGTGCCCCGAAGTGAACTGCGCGGGACAACAACAAATATACTAAGAAGGTTTCGTTTTTTTTCTTACTGCTTAGGACCGCGTACTTAATGAAGAAGCATCAAATACAAATTTCAAAGTGTATGGATTGAACCTGATCGGGTTCGAACCCAAAATCTCCTGGATTCACGGCAAACACGCTACAACAAGACCACCGGTCATGGCTGTAAATTGAAAAAATGAAAGTCGTGGTCTGAATATTTTAAAAGCGTCGAATTCATGATGGCTGTTTGGGATGTACAAGTTTGCAGCTACATCCGGTCAGAATGAGGACGTTAAATCCAATGCCTCGTGTAATTTAACGCTCTTTGCACGTTAAGATCCCTTGTAATAACGGTTTGAAACGTCCGTTTGTGGCCTGTTGCAACGCAAAATTTCAGTCCTTTTTCAATATATCTTCATTTTCCAGAGACAGTCTGGCCAACTTTCCCTGCCCTTCATCCTGGACGTCCTCTATCACCTACCTATTGTATTTATTACAATTTGTTCCCGTCCTGAATATGCTTGTAATATTTGCCACCGGACGTTGAGCAACCAACAATCAACTAATAATTCACAAGTATCGGCCAAAAGTATTAATTATTTAGTTATTAACCATCTGGTACCCTAAAGGACTTGCAGCCCAGCAGCAGTGATAAACACTAGTCATTACAGGGTATCGTATGCATTATTATGCATCATATCTCGGATCAGTAGTTATGTTTAATGCATCACACTATTGAATTTTAAATCAAAGGACCGATAGCTTTTAAACCAATTATCTTGGATAATATCAAATTTATCTATTGTATCCAGCTAAGGATAGTTGAATTACTAGATAATTTCAGATTATTTGTCTTTTATTGGTGAGTTAAGGTTATTAGAGAAGTGCCTGTAAGGGAACGACCATTTAACTTCAAGGGGGGTTATGGTTTTTTCCAAATACAAATAATTTGATCCCCAATTTGATGAAAAAAACTATAGTGGTCAAGCAGATGACAAAAAAAAATATTCTGAATCCAGATTTCCCCTATATTTTATAGCGTTAAATTTTGAAAAAAAATAATAATTTGATTGATAGCTTCGAAAAACTGAAAAAAAATATGACTCAGACAAAAAACGATAACCACCCTCACCCCCACCCTCCCATGCATTTAACTTAAATGGTTGCTCCGTACTAGACAATTTCTCACCAAAAAGTTTGAAAATTATAAAGCACTTGTACATGTATCCATGAGAACAAAAATAACAGTTTTAAAAATTGACTATACAATTACTTTAATTGTCTGAAACCATTTCCTGGATTTGTCTTCATCAGGAATACTGAAAGGACGAACTGATGAATGTATATACGTGTTTCTATGAAAATAATGAGACTATCAACTTAATTTACAGTATACATATTAATTACTTGAAGCCAGGTTTTTGATTAGCAGATGTGCTCATTTAAATATTCTCTTTTGTTTTGTTGATCAGTTGAGCCATAGATTTTTCTGGTATTTCTGGTAAATTTGTAGTAAAGTAGTACATACATAATGTAAATACAAGATTTGCATGCAGTCCCTTTCTGTTGATTTTACTATCAAGTTTTCGAAAAATGTAATTGACATATTTAACAGTTTTTGAAATTTACAGGAAGGAATATTCTAGAATTGAAAATTATAAATAGAACAACATATAATGTCTATATTTAGATCAAACTATTAGTTATAAATAAACATTTCCGCGACATGAGATATTCAGTAAATTCTCTACTTCAACTCACACTGTAAGTATGCACTTATTGTTTGTTTGTTTGTTTGATTATAATTTATTTTATTTCATTAAATCAGTGACAATATCATGACGGAATGACTGCACGTCTTCGGGAGCTGAGGAATTATATGAGCGTTCTAAATGTTTAAAGGGTTTCTCTATATTTTTATTTTATTTTAATTAAATAAGTAACGAGTATTAAGATGGAATGGCTGCAAGTCTTCCGGAGCTGAGGAATATCTGAGCGTTCGAAATGTTTTTATTGTCTGTAATTGTTAATGTTTGCCCTACTTAAATCGGTAGTAATCATGTTTTTAGGTCACAGGTTTTTAATTTGTTATTTTCCAATAATAAATTTTAATTGTTTGAGTTACTATTTTTTTTTTTTTTTAAATATGGCAACATGAAGAAACCGTGTTTTACAACATATATCACCACTAGCAAGACGACAGCAGAAAAATACGTAATAATTATGACCTAATTGTTTGTTAGATTTACAGGAAACTGAAGTTTTCATTTATGTTGACAATAAAATTATAAGTAAAGACCGTTTTGATAAACAAAACAATATTTAATTCAATTGATAAAATCTCACTAAAATCTAAAGAACGTTAACAGTGTCAAATTGTTGTTTTCGACTTATGAGTTTATTATTCAACATAAACTGATAAATACAATAACGTAATTACCCTCACACTCGCCATATTGCTTTCAACTGACATATTAAACTATATCACATATGTTATGTAATAGTAGTCTGATTCACCTGTGACACATTTGTGCGTTACATAACAAAACGAAAGCAAAATGACTGAATATAATATTTTATTAAAAATGTCAACCATTTCAATAATGGAAATAACAGTTGTTCAGTATTTGTCAATCATCGTAAGAATAAGCTTAAGATTGGCTTAATTCATGTAAGGTCAACATTGCCTGAATTAAGGAGTTGGAAAGAATAAGTTTCTAAATATTTTCTTAATGTATCAACAGATAACAAAATATGTTATTAATCATCTTAGTACTTAGTAGAAATGACTACTGAGCTTCAAAAATTCCTAGAAAATTTACTTAAATGTTCATACCTGAACAACTATATTTTCATGTAATTGTCTTGATGACATAAAAACATATAAAGTTATTTGGTTGTCAAATGAAAGATCAACATTTTGTTAGATATTCCAGGATATATATATAGATTCTTACATTGCTACCAGTGGATTATCGGATTTATCCAATCGAGATAGTTAAATTATCAGTTTTAAAGTCTGAGCCTTCGCGAGGACTTTAAAATTATGATTTATAACTATCGAGATTGGATAAATCCGATAATTCACGAGTAACTATGTAAGAATCTGTTTTCTAATGATTAAAAATACGTTTTCATTTTGTTAAACCATAACCCCTTCGAGTGCCTTCCACATTTCACAAAGTTGTCAATTTCATTAACACCTGTTAGCATATTTTGAGGTGATAAAGGTTATGGCCCTTAAATTCATCCAATCATCTTCTGAGATCACCGGTAACCACACGTTGATTAAATTTGTTTATACAATGGGTGCAGAAAGGTATCAATTGTCAAAGAATAAGAGAAATCAAAATATACATGTAGGATCTAATGGTTAAGATTGTATAATTCTTATATGATTTGCATATCTATAAATACTTGAATTGGATTGGTCAATTAGAATTTTTCTCTTGGTTTACACTTCGATAAACCATGTTTACGAAACTACTTTCGTAACCTTCACTGTGATCTATTCATGCGCGATACACATGCATGCAGAGATCCCGGTTTTTCAGCAAATTGAGATTAAAAAACAAATACGTTACAGTTGTTTCTATTCTAATGCATATAAAACAAAAAACGAAATAATGTATTAAAGCTTCGAAAATGTATAAAATCAAAATTTAAATAAAATTCCGCGAAATTTCATGAATGATTTAGCAAATTTACGTCATGGCAAAATACGACGTCATACGAATGAAAACTTTCAAGGGAAAGATTATTTCGTTGCTTGTACGCTTCATATTCAGATAATATCTCATTAAAATGAAGTTTTTGAGGTAGGTGCTATTTCATTTTAGATTTATGTTGCATTTATCGAACATTTATAGATTTTAGTAAGTCAATATGGCGGCCAACTCCTTAGTTACGACCTGTTTGCATTTGATGATAATTGTAGTAGCCATTACACAAACAAATGTTTATTAAAAATCGTGGATATTTGGCTGAAGAATTATAAGGATTAACACATTTTTCTAGAGGTTATTGATGTGTAAACCGGGTCTTACTCACAAACGTAACATAAAAGTCCTTTGGACTTTTATGTCAGTTGTGAGCTAATCGCCCCGGTTTACATCAATAACCTCTAGAAAAAATATGTTTAATCCTATAATATTTATTGTATGCAAGTGTGTCAGTTGCATTTCATATCCAAGTACACGAAAGAGATTACCCATTTTATATTAATATTAAGGATGGAGAGATACCCTTGTTGAACTTGCACATGTTCAATCATTCATTGAGAAATGGTATAGAGTATGCGAACAGATGAGTTATCGCGTTCCTATAAAATTAAAACAAAGAATTGTAGTAAGGAACGACCATTTAACTTCAAATGGAAAGGGGGTATTGTTTTTCTTAAAATATTCTGATCAATTTGATGAAAAAATATTCTAGTCAAGCAGATGACAAAAAATATTCTGAATCCAAATTTTCCCCAAAGCATATAGCGTTAAATGCTGAAAACAATAATTTGATTGATAGCGTTGGAAAACTAAAATGTTCTGACTCAGACAAAAAAAACAAACCATAACAACAACCCCTCCCCTTTATGAAGTTAAATGGTTGCTCCCTAAAATTAAATTAATTTTCCGGAAAAATTGTACCATAACAAATTGCTTGAAAAGATAGAAGAACTTTATAAACGGCATAACGTACAATTTAGACCCAAAATTCAAATAATTGTATTTTTTTCAACATTAATAAAAACACAATATTGAAATTATAATAATTCATTATCAACCAGATTGGTTAATTTGTTAAAAAAAGCTCAAAAGCATCGCTGGTAGTTCGAACTCATTTTTACGAAATCCGATATTTTGGTTTTCTGTATTATATGAACATATATATACTAAAAATAACTTGTATTTGCTATTTAATAATAATTCCAAGTTGACCTTACACAGCGGTCACTACTGATATATTATTTAGAGAGGTAACATATCAGTGACCTAAAGCTATCTTTAAAACAAAATCTATATTTATAGCTAGGCAATCAAAAATTAAAAGACGGGGAATGGCTTCTATGAAGCGTAACGGCTATGGTGGCCTACCGGATCAAACCGGTCAGATGGAAAGACAAAATAAAAAGAAAATTCTGTCAACAAAATGGAAAATTAAATGGCAACGAAAAAACAAACTCCAACACTGAACAACTCCAAATTGACACTAGAGACAAACAAGAAACACGGAGCCACTTAAATTTACATCTGGCATTCTCAGATCTTCTCTGAAACTACATGTACAATAAAACTTGTTACAAGTTAAAACTGGATATAAAATGTTTATAGTAGATTCTTTTAAAAATTGGATAGGATGCAAAATGTGGATGCTAGTAAAGATCAAATTTACATGTTATCAATCATTTCTTTTCTATAATAATAGATGGAGTTAAAGGAATAAATTTTGAAACTATACAATATTGAGTAGGTATTAAAAGATTAATCTATTTTATATATATTTACAAGGTCTAATAACGTCTTGCGTGTACGTATAGGCGTCATATTAGTCTTGTCAAAACAGAACGCAGTTTTAACTAAATTATATAATTAGATATGAGCCAAATAATTATTCTAAAAGGAAAATTTTAAAATATGTTCAAAATGAAGACCCCTATTTCCGTTCGCCTACACGTCCAACGCCAATCGCAATCACGATTTTCTTTATATATTTAACATATTTAAATAAGAAGCTGTGGTATGATTGCCAATGAAACAACTCTCTACATGACATAGAAGGTAGTGTTGTGCCACAATTAGTAACAGTTAGTTTTAGTACATGTAATAGCCTTCATTCATTCATTTCATTCGTATTTCATGGCGTATATTTTACGCAAAACAAGGTCATACTTCTTTTCACTTTTGCACACTTGCTTGTTATGCGGAATGATCTTTCATAATTACAACATGATTACCTTATTCAGACTGATGTTATTAATGCAAACTATTGAAGATCATTGAACCCAACTTTATAATTTGATAATGCTAGAATTATACAAAATCCTACTTGTCAACTGGAAGGCTATTTTGGTTTACTTTCACATTAAATTTTGCTATTTTTAGAGTGTTCTGATTGACTTTGTATTGTAACGTTTTCAGAAAATATACTCAATTTAAAATTAGAGCCTTGAGGAACAGCTGTTTTGACAGTTTACAGTATTTTGTTATTTAGGTATTTTGCACACACTGCATTTATTCAAAATTTTATTTAACATACATTGCAACTTATTGATATTAATTAATAACTATAAGCAATTATGATATTAGTTTTAATGAATCTGCTTTTATTTATCTAAACAAGTTTAAATTTTTTTCTATTTTAACAGTTTGGATTTTCAAAACAGTTAGAGACTGTGACCTTTAAAACTGATATTTGCATAATATCTGTCAACCCAATGATTTATAGCATAGGTTGGCGCTTCAGTTGGTTGCAACATTAAATAAGACGGCAGTGGCGGATCCAGAAATTTTCATAAGTGGGGCCCACTGACTGCCTAAGAGGATCCGATCCCGTCATGATTCAGTGATTCTCTATATAATCAACCAAATTTTTTCCACAACAGGGGAGGGCGCCCCCTAAATCCGCCTCTGGACGCTTTGGAATTGCGTTCAACTGGTCCAAAATTTTGACCTCGAATACCTCCCCTTTTTAAGTTAAAAGTCCGTCTGTATTTAGTTTTGAAATATAAACATAAAAATAATATATAGCATATATTTAAAAGGTGGACATGGGATACACGTTTAAAGTCCAATTTGTCCTCCTCGGCGTCGACAATATACCATTTAGTAACACGTCTAGATCTACTGCGTACATAACAAATAATAATGTACATATAAATTACGGTGAATTATTAAACCTGATGTTAAACTCCTTTGATGCTACTGAGAAGTATTTACTAGAATTAGTATTGTATTTCTTTTCTTCCAGAAATTACAAAAGACATCGTTATGGACTATGTTTACAGACTTCTACGCCCGTCCGAAAACTATGCAAACGGCATCAAAGCAAAAATCCGAATTCTACAACGTCGGTTTTCAGACACGTCCTTGACGGAAGTTGGGGACCTACATCCAGGTACATTTCAACAAGTGGGAGTTTGCAGGCTCTCAGTGATTTTGCATCAAGATCAAGAAGTCCAGGAACATTATCAAAATAAAATAGATACCCTTCCGGATAATGTTGAAATAATTGATCTCGAGACTACTCCGAAAGGATGGAATACATTGAATACAGTGATGATGAAGATGAAATAAGGAAGTTCAATAACTTTGCCAATAAATTTGAGGAAGTCCTGTTGACAGGATATATTCCAGCTAGCTGCATTCAGCGTGTTTAGATGGACTTTGGACTATTACTTTATATTTATACTGCCGCTTGAACGCTTACTATTGTCTTTACCCAATATACATGTAGTAACACAGGAATAGTTCGTGCAATGTCGATTTTTGTCAGGTCACCTTTCTTCACAATTTGGGGTCCATTACGCCGGGATGAAAATACGTTTTACCTTTTTTTTCAACAGTAGACGGGCTCGGTTAACCGCGCACTTTGCCAGTTTGTAACTTGAACTATTATTTTATATGCATGTAATGGTCACTTTTGACATATTAATTTATTTATTCATCTACCTGTTTTGGTAATATATAAGAAACGTGTATACAGCATTTAAGTTTTAAAAACATGATTATTTGTAACCATCAGTCTGTGATTCGTGGTCATCATCAATTTGTAATATGACTTTTTGCTGTTAATTTTGATGATTACTTTTGATATTTACATTTTTTAATTATAGTCAAACATTTTTATATATTTGTTATTTTTATATTATTAAAAAATTCATATTGAAAAAATCATTCGTATTTTGTTGGAACATTCTTTTTATATAAAACTCATGAACGAAAATATGCCTATGGGGCTACATGACACATGTGCGTTTCGTCTACACCAGTCTTTTCTGTCGGGCTCGATACAAAATGGTCAAAAGGCCACATTACGTACGAATTATAAGAGCAGTAAAACAAAAAAACAAAACAAAAAAAATCAAAAGTTGTGACAATTACGGCCAAGGTCATTTATGTGTAGGGTAAAAATCATACGCGTTTCGAATAATTCAATATAAACTTTCTAGACTAACCTCGTTTCAATTCTCAATTATAATTGTAAGTACAAAACTAATGTACTTTAATTTAATCTGATGAATACAACACATTTATTTTTCATATACATTTGTCATTGATATTCAAACTTTGACAGATAAAAGGCCTCTTTGAATATCTTTCTAATTAATCATGTTAAAAGATTAACAAAATTGGTTTCTAACATTTATTTAGTATAAGTCATAAATTATAAAATTTTACGGAATCCGTCCGCATTCATTCCAAACACGCATCTACAAAATGCATAATCTCTGACTTTTCATTTTCGTATTTGGCCATTTTAAAAAGAGCTCTAGTGTCGGTCTAGCGTTTTCTTGGTTGATTTTTATACGACTGCAAAAATGTTTGCGGTCGTACATGTATATTAGTTCACGTCGTCGTCGTCGGCGTCAGCGTCGTCCGAAGACATTTGGTTTCTGGACAATAACTTTAGTTTAAGTCTATGAAATTAAACTAAAGGTTCAATACCACAAAAGGAAGATTTGGATTGTTTTGGGGTGATGGTCCCAACCGTTTAGGAATTAGGGGCCCAAAAAGCATTTTCTAGTTTCAGGACAATAACTTGTGTATAAGTATTTCGATTGCTCTGAAATTGTACCTCAAGGTTCAATACCACAAGTAGAAGGTTGGGATTCATTTTGGGGTAATTGCCCAAACCGTTCAGGAATTAGGGTCCAAAAGGTCTAAAACAAGCATTGTTCTAGTTTTCAGACAATAACTTGTGTTTAAGCGTATGGATGTCTCTTAATTTGTACCAAGTTTTACAATTTTTTTCCTCAAAGAAAATTCTCTTCAAATATTCTTTTTTTTTTTTTGAGGGAGGTAAAGAAAATTTTGGGGTCAATTTTTTTCCCAAGATTTAAGAAACTGTCAATTTTCCAAAGAAATAAATTGGGGTCACAATTTATTTTGCTAATTTTATACGACCGCAAAAATTTTGTGATCGTATATTGGTATGACGTTGGCGTCGTCGTCGTCATCGTCGTCGTCAGGCGTCGTCGTCCGAAGACGCATTGGTTTTCAGAGATCCATACACTAACACACAAGTTATGTCTGGAAGTTACAAAATGCTTATTTTGGCCCTAATTCCTTAACTGTTGGTACCATAACCCCAAAATCAATCCCAACCTTCCTTTTGTGATATTGAACCTTATGGTAAAATTTCATAGAGATCCATTCACTTAAACTAAAGTTAGAGTGCGAACTTTGTACCACAAGGTTCCATATCACAAAGGGAATGCTGGGATTGTTTTGGGGTAATTGCCTCAAAATTTTAGGAATTAGGGGCCAAAAGGGCAAAAACAAGCATTTTTCTAGTTTCATGACAATAACTTGTGTGTAAGTGTATTTGGTCCAAATCGGGGTCCAAAATTAAACTTTGTTTGATTTCAACAAAAATTGAATATATGGGGTTCTTTGATATGCTGAATCTAACCATGTATTTAGATTTTGATTTTTGAGCCCTGTTATCAACTTTGTCCACATTGAGGTCAAAAGGGTCCAAAATTAAACTTTGTTTGATTTCATCAAAATTTGAACTCTTGGGGTTCTTTGATATGCTGAATCTAACCATGTATTTAGATTTTGGATATTGGACCATAATAGGTGAATGTCCAATTTAAAATTTTAAGTTCTTAGACCACATTCATTCCGTGTCAGAAACCTATGCTGTGTCAAATATTTAATCACAATCCAAATTCAGAGCTGTATCAAGCTTGAATGTTGTGTCCATACAAGCCCCAACTATTCAGGGTTCGACCTCTGCGGTCGTATCAAGCTGCGCCCTACGGAGCATTTTATTTTATATAGTCTGAAAACAGATTTACTAAGTATTTCACAACATCACAGTGTATTGCACAACAGCAAGTCTTAGAAATCTTCAATTGAATATAAATTCAAATCATACATTTGGTTTCCGGACAATAACTTTAGTTTAAGATTGAGTTTGGGGTGATGAATCATAAGGAGGTTCAAAAATTTGGGGGATTTTTTTTCCTTTTTCCTTTTTTTTCTTTAAAATTTTCCATTTTAAGTTGGTTATTTCTGATTTATATTTAAAAGCAAATAATAATGATATGGCAGGAGATACACACTAAACAGGATGTGTAAATTATTATATAATAAGTATTGTGCAATAGCAAGAAATTTTCAATTGCACAGTATTGCGCAATAGCAAGAAAGATTCAATTGCACAGTATTGCGCAATTGCAAGAAATATTCAATTGCACAGTATTGTACAAAAGAAGAGATACTTTGTATAAATTGCTTATTTCTTGACCAATTTTAATGGGGTTTTATTCTTGAACTCTTGGGGTTCTTTAATATGCTGAATCTAACCTTGTATTAAGTTTTTGGATTTTGGGCCCCGTTTTTAAATTGGTCCACATTGAGGTCCAAAGGGTCCAAAATTAAACTTTGTTTGATTTCATCAAAAATTGAATTATTGGGGTTCTTTGATATGCCGAATCTAATTGTGTATTTAGATTCTTAATTTTTGGTCCCGTTTTCAAATTGGTCTACATTAAGGTCCAAAGGGTCCAAAATTAAACTTAGTTTGATTTTAACAAAAATTGAATTCTTAGGGTTCTTTGATATGCTGAAACTAAACATGTATTTAGATTTTTGATTATGGGTCCAGTTTTCAAGTTGGTCCAAATCAGGGTCCAAAATTAAACTTTGTTTGATTTCAACAAAAATTGAATATATGGGGTTCTTTGATATGCTGAATCTAACCATGTATTTAGATTTTTGATTTTTGGGCCCTGTTATCAACTTTGTCCACATTGAGGTCAAAGGGTCCAAAATTAAACTTTGTTTGATTTCATCAAAAATTGAATTATTGGGGTTCTTTGATATGCCGAATCTAACTGTGTATTTAGATTCTCAATTGTTGGTTCCATTTTCAAATTGGTCTACATTAAGGTCCAAAGGGTCCACAATGAAACTTAGTTTGATTTTAAAAATTGAATTCTTAGGGTTCTTTGATATGCTGAATCTAAACATGTATTTAGATTTTTGATAATGGGCCCAGTTTTCAAGTTGGTCCAAATCGGGGTCCAAAATTAAACTTTGTTTGATTTCAACAAAAATTGAATATATGGGGTTCTTTGATATGCTGAATCTAACCATGTATTTAGATTTTTGATTTTTGGGCCCTGTTATCAACTTTGTCCACATTGAGGTCAAAAGGGTCCAAAATTAAACTTTGTTTGATTTCATCAAAAATTGAACTCTTGGGGTTCTTTGATATGCTGAATCTAACCATGTATTTAGATTTTGGATATTGGACCATAATAGGTGAATGTCCAATTTAAAATTTTTAAGTTCTTAGACCACATTCATTCTGTGTCAGAAACCTATGCTGTGTCAAATATTTAATCACAATCCAAATTCAGAGCTGTATCAAGCTTGAATGTTGTGTCCATACAAGCCCCAACTATTCAGGGTTCGACCTCTGCGGTCGTATCAAGCTGCGCCCTGCGGAGCATTTTATTTTATATAGTCTGAAAACAGATTTACTAAGTATTTCACAACATCACAGTGTATTGCACAACAGCAAGTCTTAGAAATCTTCAATTGAATATAAATTCAAATCATACATTTGGTTTCCGGACAATAACTTTAGTTTAAGTGTATGGATCTCTATGAAATTTAATCAAAGGTTCAATACCACAAAAGGAAGGTTGGGATTGTTTTTGGGGTGATGGTCACAACCGTTTGGGAATTAGGGGCCAAAACAAGCATTTTCTAGTTTCAGGACAATCACTTGTGTATAAGTATTTTGATTGCTTTGAAATTGTACCACAAGGTTCAATATCACAAGTAGAAAGTTTGGATTCATTTTGGGGTAATTTCCCAAACCGTTCAGAAATTAGGGGCCAAAAGGGTCTAAAACAAGCATTTTCTAGTTTTCAGACAATAACTTATGGTTAAGTGTATGGACGTCTATTAATTTGTACCACATTTTACAAAAGAATTTTTCTTCAAAATTAATTTTTTGGAAGGGGAGTACATTTTTTTTTTTTGGGTGGGGGCAATTTTGTTCCTCAAAAGAAATTCTCTTCAAATATTATTAAAAGATTTTTTTTTTGGGGGCAATTTTTTCCTCAAGATTAAGACAATTTTCAATTTTCCAAAGAAAAAATTGGGGTCACAATTTATTTTGCTAATTCTTTGTATATAGTCTGAAAACAGATTTACTAAGTATTGTGCAACAGCACAGTGTATTGCACAACAGCAAGAAATCTTCAATTGAATATAAATTCAAATCACACAACCAATTTCAAGTTCTTTGACTACATTTATTCTGTGTCTGAAACCGATAATGTGTCAAATATTACAATCAAATTCAGACTTGTATCAAGCTTGAATATTGTGTCCATTTTGCCCCAACTATTCAGGGTTGGACCTCTGCGGTCGTATATAAATCTATAGAAAGAACATACATCATCAAATGAATGGGTAAGAGATCTATACATCGACGTTAAAAGAAAGGCCCACAGTCAATTCTATAAAAAAAACTTCTTGTCCGTTGTGAAGTTGATGGTCAGGAACGTCTGCATGTATATACAATGTACCAAGGACTTTTATAGGAGCTGACTTGGGACAGGCGCAAAAATGCGGCAGGAAAAAACATGTTTTGTGAGATCTCAACACCGCCCCCTTTTATACCTCTAGCCAATGTAGCATAAAGAAACACATAGCAATACGTATACATGACTGTGTTTACAATTTGTTACATACACGAGCGAATCGAACAAGTTGAGATATATAAACACCATAAGATGGTGACAAGGAACGTCACCATCTAAAATGGATAATTAACAATAGGAAATGAAAATCATCTCTAATATCATAAATTTTGGTATAAGGCCTCCCGTTAAAGATATAGATATCAAGATCCAGGAAAGGCAGTGTTCATTGTTAGTATTAGCTTTATTTAAAGTCTGTTCGGCAGGATAAATCTCTTTAGTGTACATACTGAAGTCTAAATATCTAAAAGTGTTATTAAATTTTTGAATCAGATGTTGTTTCGATGGGTCTTTGCTGATTTTAGTCATAAATTGTAGCTCATAACAATCAGAAATAGGTCCACAATAAGTGGTGCACAGTTAGTCCCCATTGGAATTCCGATAACCTGACGATATACGGAATCTCCATAGCGAACAAAAATGTTATCTAGTAAAATGTCAAGGGCAGTTATAGTATCAAAGCAGGTCCAATTAATATGATAGTTCTTTTGTTTGTTATTACTAAAAAATGACCTAAAAGAGTTTGAACATATATATTCGCATTCCGACTTTTTAAATGCCCATTTAATTAGGTGTGTGAATTTTTCTTAATAAGAATATGAGGCAAAGTGGTATATAGGGTAGAAAATCAAAACTTTGAACAGATGCGGAATCACCAATATAAGCATGCAATTTATCAAGTACTTCCAACGAATTTTGACACTCCAAAAGTAATTAATTCCACTATTTTCAAAGGCCTTATTTGAACAATTTATTACCAGGTTTTTGATTGTACCAAGTGTACTAGTAAGTAGAATAGATACATTGTAGTTTAGTAGTGGAACAATGGCTTGAAGACGAAATAAATCTATATTTGTAAGGAGTTTTGTGCAGCTTCGGAAGCCAGTACATAGTTTGAACTGTCGTTGTATTAGGTTCTGCTTGTAAAGAGGTAGCTAAAAGTTTATGTTTGTTACAAATATGATTTTCCTAAAATGGAGTCAGTTGGAATGTTGGTGAATTCGTGGTTTCCTTTTAGAACCTCAATGTAAAATTTACGTCAAACAATAATGATATTGTTAGCAGCCTTATCAGCCGGGACAAAAACAAATTCCTTGGCGAGTTCTTTTAGCTTATGTTGAAAGCCAGTTCAAAGCCAGCTGCAACCATTTTATTTTCTTGGAACCCTTTCGAATTCACGGCAATACCATGCTGGTGTGAAAATAGTAGATACCAGCATGAGAAAATATAGATGTAGAGTATACGAGAGATCAACCAATCGACACAAAAGTAAAAAAACAACTAAAAGAAAAGCTTCTCATCGTCGCCAATTGACAAGTGCCAAATTTACAGTAACGCGTTTAAAAACTAGGAATAAACTATCTAAGCTTTTTAGTCAACACAAGATTCCACAAACGACCAACACACACTTAGATGTAACAGATGACAACCATTAACGGTTGATTGATTGTCGGTTGCTTAACGTCCAGCGGCAAATATTTCATGCATGTTCAGGACGAGACCAAATTAACAATAAATACAACAGTTAGGTTCTGTAAAGAGGCCGTTCGAGATGAAGGTAGGGACAATTTTGGATTGACACGAGAAAATGAGGGTATATCGGATAGGGACAGAAATTTAGCCTCACCACAGGTCACCTACGGATCCTTCGATGAGTTTTGCAAAGGTTCTTTACGATTTAAGAGCGTGGCACTCTCTTTACACGAGGCATTGGATTTAACGTCAACCCCCGTTCTGGCCGGACATGGCAAAGAACTTGATACATACCGCACAACCAAACAGACGCACCACTTTGGTGAGGGTTTTACTGGCGGTTGGAGAAAGACCAATTGTGACCATTTTTTTTATTTCCTAGTCACCCTTTAGGGCAACCATCATCTACGCACGACAGAAAAAACAAGTGTTCGAAAACGAGAGGCAAGTGGGGAGACCTATTATTTATATCAATAAATTTGTTTGGAACGAATACTAAAACATGTGGCGGGGTTAAAACAATTTATAAATCTAAACCAACACCTTTATGCCGCAAATAGTCCAATGAAAATATAGTCTGGATTTATCTATAAGCACTTGTCTATAAACAACGTTATAATAGACGTCAAACAAGAAAGTAAAAGCAAAACAATAATGAATAGTGCCGAATTAATGAATGCTGGTACATGTAGCTACTGAAAAAAACCTCAACACAAATTGACCTAGCGATGACCTCATGATTATTATATAACGTCCTACGCTTAGACATCAGTGGCTGTACTCAGAGTAAATTCCATATAGCATCATCATTAACAGTACAGGAAAGAAAGGATCTTATGTAAACCAATTAGTAAACATTTTTGTTGTTATAGGGTTGTATAAATACCCTACCATGTCCGGTCGCTGTTTTGTTAGATGCTTTTCTGCTAATTTGTATCGATCTGATGAGTTAGGCCCTTTAAAGTTTTTTCTTATTTTATGCTGTAACACATTTGTCTCCGGTTAGGGGTTTTAGCGCTCACAAACATGTTGAACCCCACCAAATTCTAAAGAGCCGGTCCCAAGTCAGGAGCCTTCAGTCCTGTGGTTTTCGTTGGTTTATGTCATATTCGTTTTCGAGAATTGTTTTGTTATAAATAAGACCGTTACTTTTCTCAATTGAACTGTTTCATATTTTCATATGGGGACTTTTATAACCGACTATACGGTATGTGTTTTGTCATTGTGGAAGGCCGTACGGTTGCATATAATTGCTTACACCCACTTCACTTTGGTGGACAGTTGCAATCATTCCACATCTGCGTATTACTATTTTTATGCACATCATTTCAATGCAGTAAAGCATGGACGTCTTGCTTCAATATCAATAGGCGAATGTAATGGTGTTCATTGCAAAAATAAAAGGGAAAATATTGAGAAAAAATAAAGTAAAAGTGAAAAACCTAAAACAGAAGCAGTGATTGTACAACGACAGTATACACAAAATTATGTTTGACAATACATATAGATTTGTACATTAGTACCAGTAGATTATCAGATTTAACCGATCGAGATTCATTTTTGTAGTTAAATTATTGAATTCTAAAGTCCGAGCATCGGCGAAGATTTCAATATTAGACCATTAACTATATACTTTAGTATGAAGATTGGATAAATCCAATAATCCGTGAGTAACTATGTAAGAATCTGTTTTAACGATTATTATATAAATGTTCATTTTAAAGGTAGTGTTTTCCACATTCCAAATAAAGTTGTCAATTTCTTAAAACAATGGGACCAGAAAGGGTTAACTATAAAATAGATGTACCAATACCAGTTTCAACACTATACATTCAAATACAAGCACTGCTTTCATCGTGGCGATACCTTTAAGTAATTAGTTAAACTGATAGTGGCCCGAGAACACAGTTATTTCGTAGTTCATTTCTTTCAGACAATAAATGAAAATTTAAAAAATCCCACCTGCGCTTTTTCAATAATATTTTTACAGTATGGTGTACAACTTTTGGGACAAATCATATCAAAATTATAGAAAACTTCACCAGCTATAACTCAAAATATAGACAATTTTATGTTAAGGGGTTTTGAATTCTTTGACAGCTCCCGAAATACTGATTTTTAACCTTTTTTAGATGTACCAAATCTTTCCTTTAAAATGTATGACCCAATTTTTTTACAGTATAATTTCATCCCCCTACTTGATATTTTACGCATAAAACTTGTAGAAATAATTTTGAAAAGGGTATTAAAAATGGCAAGTAAAACACTTTCCACGCCAGAGACTATATTTGTTAGACAACGAAAATTAAGGAACGATAACTGTGTTCCCGGACCAGTGTTTGGTTGACACAGATTCTCCATTGTCTGAATTAACCTTCAGCATTGATAATGTCATCATCAGGTTCAGTCAGTTCGACTGTATTTTCATCTGCATCTCCTTTAGTATCCCCGTCAAACCTTCCGCCATGTTTTATTCCAACTATCGTCATAATAATAGTGAAAAACATAATACATCCTCCATAAAACACTAACTGATGTAGAAACATGTCATAACCATGATATTCGTAAAGGTATCCCAGCACCCAAAGATGCGCAAAGCCACCCAAAGCACCACTCATTAGGGCAAATGTGATCGCTATTCCGTTAATTCAACATGGAAATCTCCCCAACCAATTCCGGTTGAGAATAATTGTGAAAGAAAGAATCCCATAGGACAGGTAAGAACCCATAGGGCCAGATCGTTTTCTCGTGCAAATATTTCCAGTAAAATAGTGGTAACTTGGGCACCAGATGCTTTAATCACGATCAGAATACGGACGGGTATAAATCTTCTAGTTAACAATCTAGTCAGTCTTCCGATCGCAAAACAGATCCAGAATGTTGTGTTTATTAGAGAACCGTCATCTCCTGAAAATTTATGTTTATCAATGTGCATTCTTTCGCCACCAACTGCGTTTAAAAATATAAGAATATAAACACAAATATCTGCAGCGGTTACCATTGGCTCAAGTTGCCAGGTCCACAAACTTGACTGCTTTCCGGATGTTTGTTCCTTTATTTTACCTGGGACATGCACATGCGTGTAGACTGCTGTACGATGGCAAAATTGACACAGAAAAATACAACAGATAATGAAGCAACAATGATTGACACAATCAAGTACGCCGATTCTATCCTCGACTCTTTAAAATATATTCCTGCCGTTGTTTTATTTGTGGTTGTGGCTGTTACATTTACTCGATCAAATACAAACAGTGATTTTGTTCCGTTTATGCTTGATGTAATTGTAATGTCTAATGATGGAACGAGGACAGCTAAGAAAGGGTTGGCAATTTGTGGAACGATGAAGGATCCCATTCCAAAACAGAAGTGTAAGATGTGAAGTGGTTCAGTTGCCTTCCGTTTCCATAGATTTAAAATCAGTTTCTGCCCAGCTGTGAAATAATAAATGAATTTCAATTTCAATCAGCAATTAATGCATGTTTGTTGTTTGGTCTTATTAATAAGAATAGTTTTGACTGTTTTCTTATCTTGCTCTAAAATTGATAATTTCACCTTGTGTTTTGTTTAACTTTGGATGTCCTTAGGTCAGGTTTATGGATTTTGTCAGATCTTCGGACTCCTTGCTTTTTCCTAAGATACAGGGTAAGAATATTTTGACCCATGCATGTAACACCCATTTTACTGTTCATATAAGACTTCAGTAGCTCATAAAAGGACATTTACCAAAATTGAAGCAGATTCTAGATTTTTTCTTTCGATTTGAGACCCACATGATACCAAAATGAATGCAAAGATAAAGAAAGATAAAAGTCAGAGTCAGCCTTTTCCGCATTTTTCCTCTCAATTGAATATCTCGAAAACGAGCTCCATAACCTATCAATATCTTTTAAGCTTAGTTTGTTCCTTAACTAATGCTCTTCTAACTTATAGTATCATTTTAAGTTCCAGGTTTTTTAAGTTCACCTAAGTATATCCTTAAAGTCCATTGATAACTATGTCATATTTATTCACAACTGAGAACAAACATTTGATGCGCATGCGTGGACCTGAATAGACGATCTTTTTTAGGCTCTTAAAAATTGTGAAAATTGGTATTTACAAACATCGTTACCACCCTAAATCTTGAATATTATTATATATTTACTCAATGTACATAGGTATAATCAATACATAACTAAAATACACCTTAAAAGCAGATTTCACTTTTTGAAATATATTTTGACAGATACCGCCAAATATCATGTGACCAAATTGTAAACCGGAAGTAAACAAACATCTCATTCAGAAACTTTACTTTGCTGTTTATTAATCAGGCGTTTCATATAACCTGTACTCCTGAGTTGCCCAGGAGACGAGGATTAACACGTGTACACTCTACTAACAACTGATGTACCCTCTTTCCACACTTCTGATCTCAAGCACAGGTATTTAACCGTAGTAAAGCATTAATTATACAAACACAGTGTGCCATACACGATCAACCATGGTACTGAAATACTGTATTATCGTACTACCGGTCTTATTCTCACTATTTAATATTCTTGGTGCTAAGACAATATGCAACATAACACTACATACAAGACCACTTGCTTATAACATATTATTACAAATTCCATCTAATCATTATCCCATCATAAGTGTATTTGCACTCCAGAAAAGTAGTTGGGGTAGGCCAAATTCAGTCCAGATATTGCAAGCATTGAAATCAAAAGCTCCGCAACATGTGCAGTCATACTTATTCATCTTGCTAATTGCAAATGCCTTTGACACAGAAACAAACCCAGGTCCTAGGTGGCCATGTGGAACATGTCAAAAGGCTGTTACATGGAAACATAAAGCACTTTGTTGTGACAGTTGTGATGTTTGGTATCACATTGATTGTCAAGGAATGTCACCTCAACACTATGGCTGTATGAATGCCAGTAACATCAGCTGGGAATGCATACAATGTGGTATGCCCAACTTCTCAACTAGTCTGTTTAACCACTCGACCATTGAAACATCAAATCTTTATGACACACTAAATGATAACTCAGTATTAGGGAGCCCAGGTGCTCCAAAAGCCACATCCTCACCAATACCTAAACAATGTAAAATAAAAGAAACAGCGTACTACAACATGTACAAATAAAACAGATATCATCCTTGGTACTGAAACTTGGCTTGACAAAACTCATCCTCGTTAGAATACTTCCCAACAGATCTTTATTTTATTTAAGCGGGGTATTACTTGCAGTCACTAAAGAATTTATCAGCACAGAAATCCAAGAACTAAAACTGACTGTGAAATCATTTGGGCACAAATAAACATATCGGGTGCAAAAAACCTTCTGGTTGGAAGTTACTATAGACCACCATCAGATGATGGGAACTCCATAAAACAATTAGACTTATCATTAAGTAGAATAAATCAAACTTCAAACAGTAACATATTAGTAGGTGGCGATTTCAATCTAGGCCACATTGACTGGTCTGTCCCTGAAGTAATACCAGGGAAACCAGATCAAGAACAGCATAATTCACTCTTAGAACTACTATATGATCATAATTTACACCAAATAGTTAACATACCAACACGAAAAGAAAGAATCTTAGACTTAGTACTCGTCAATAATCCATCTAACATTAACAAGGTCAGTACACTACCACCAATAGGCCTTAGTGACCACGACATTGTCTATGTAGAATCTGACATCTGGTTACGCAGGGTGAGAGAAAAACCTAGAAAAATATTAAAATATAACAAAGCCAACTGGAGTAACATCAAGTCAGATCTAGAAAAAACATACAATGATCTACAAAACCTAGAGGACAAAACAAATGTAAATGATATGTGGAACACATTTAAAACAAATCTTACAAAATCAGTGGAAAACAACATCCCACACAAGTTCCTAACATACAAAACAGACTACCTTGGATTCATTACAACCCCAGGCATATCTGGCACTAGTTCGTCCTAAGCTTGAATATTCATGTTCAGTATGGGACCCTCACACAGTTGAACAAACCTTTAAAATTGAGATGGTCCAAAGACGAGCTGCCAGATATGTCTGTAACAGGTACCATAACATCAGTAGTCCTACAGACATGATAAACTCATTAAACTGGCGCACGCTACAAGAAAGAAGACTACGCACAAGATTGATAATGTTCTACAAAATAGTACATCAAATCGTAGTAATCCCATCTGCTATTCTCATACCACCAGACAGTAGAACCCGCAAAATCATAGTTTCACTTTCAGACACATTTCTACCAAAAAGATACATATAAATTTTCATTTTTCCGTACACCATTACTCAGTGGAATTTACTACCAGTCCACACAGTCGCTGTAACCACAGTCGACACTTTCAGAGAATAGCTTACACCAACTGTTCTCCACAAATTCATTTAACTCATTAATAGCCTATGTACATAGTTTTAATCACAATTTAAAATTTTATGCACTCCAAATTCATTTTCAATTATTTTGTGTTTTGTAAAGATATATATAGGCCACGCAGCGCAAAACAGTATATAATCTTCAGATAATGAAGGACTACTGAAAACCTAATGAAGGAAGAAGGAACATACAATTATAATTACTCAAAAACATAAAAAAAACTAATGAGCCAAACTGTTTGTTCCTTTGTATTACTGTTTTATTGGCGTACATCTTATATCTTTTCTTTTCAAAATCGTAGAAATGAACAGATGACACTGATCGACACAATGGTCAATCAACAGTCAAGGGTCATTCAAATTTAAAGGATGGTTATCTGTTATCCAATCTGTGTATTTCGTAGAAAATGCATGACATATTTGCCACTGAACTTTTAACATCAATTAATATACCAATCATAAACCAATAAAATTTGAAACAAAAACATACAGTTACACACAAAGACTGAAACCGACAAGTTATTTAAATTTGTTTCTTTTGTTTCGCGCTGCGAAGATCCAATTAGGGGTCCTCATCGCGGTCCGCGTTTTAGTCATGTCGATTTCATTCAAAAACACATTTCGTTGGTTCATGTCTGTCCTAAAGTTTTCGTTAATTGTTTTGTTTTAAATTATACCATAAGTTTTCTCAATTGAATTGGTTATATGTTTTCATGTCGGGGTCTTTTATAGCCAACTCGACATTATCGTTTTGTCTCATTGTTGAAGGCTGTATGGGTGCCTAAAACTGATAACATCCACTTCATTTGAACTTTTGTGGATAGTTGTCTCATTGGCAATCATACCACATCTCCCTATTTTATATTAACGATTTGGATAAGAAAAAAAACATTATTTGGCGTTCAATGTTGAATTTATTTGTTACTTTCCAAGCTCAAAGTGAATAATCTGCCTCTTAGACAATAAATAACTTCAAAGACCGTAAGGAGAAGTTTGGTTATATACAAGGTAGATATGCAAGTAAATGTATCTGGATCGACGCAATACTTGATTCATAATTGAATATATCTCAAATCTGTATTCTTTAATTTTTTAAAGCCATTTTCCTCTAATCTTGATAAATTTTGCACATTATTCTGTATTCCCTACATCTTAACACCCGATTATTCTCTATTGTTTTATTTTTTTCGGTTATTTTTTCTCTATTTTTTACTTTTTAATAATAATTTCGCGTAATTTGGATATCTTGATGTTCTTTCGTACTAAATATTCGGGTTTTGAATTGACTCGATCCTTCGACGATTTGTTTTCTGCTCTTGATGTGAATGTTTACGTTTACAACTTTAATAATGTTTTTTAAAATTACTCACCTATATTTATTACTCCTTCAAATGTACCGCCAATCACCAATAGAACTCCTAACATACTAACGTTCGATGAATAAGGTGCTATGATTGTCGCTATGGCCGCTCCGTCCAAACTTATGGCTATCATCAAGTCACAGTAGTTCCCGAGTTTGTCGACTAAGGGACCGCCGATGAATGACCCAATGAAATAGCCAAAACTACGTCCGGAAATAGCTCGTGAAACCAGTTCATAGTCGGAGTTCGTTTTGATGATCAGATCTTTCTGTGTTGTTCCTGATATTTCCGTGTAAAGACCCTGCAAAGGAGTCGTATGAAATTAAGTCATATCGCGAATTAATTTGACCTTCTTTTTATGGTATATTTGAATAGTAAGAATACGTTTTTCTGTTCAGGGAAGTTAACTAAAGTTGTCCAAAAATAACCAAAAATATATGCATGCATTACCAGAATTTGGGATTTAAGGTTGATTTATTTTTTAATATTGGTGTTTGCATGTTCTAAGCTCTTGTAATAAATCTTTAAGGGGCCCGAAGTGGGCCTGCAGCGTGGCAAAAATTTCTGTCTCTATACAAGAGACCCTCATTTTCCAATGGTAGTCCAACTTTCCCCGACCTTAATCCCGGATGACCTACCTATTGTGCTGTATTGTATTGTTAATGTGTTTTCGTCCTGAACATGCATGAAATATTTGCTACTGGGCGTTAAGCAACTAACAATCGATCATTTAATTCTTGAAGCTCAATAGTAATGACATGACTGGTGTTTTGTTTTAACTATCAATACTTTATCGATTAGTGTCAAGGTTTTTAGTTGTATCTGAAGTGTTTCTTTATTTGATATTAGTTAAACCTTCTGTGATCAGTGTGAAATAAAATTGTTAATATAAAATGTGTAAGCTGAAATAGAATGTTCAAAAGGTATTAGATAAAATAAGCATAAATCAGGTCGTTGATATTCTCGTTTCAATTGTATCACTTTTTGTCATCCTTTTTATAGCTTAAAATCAAGGTTTGTACATGTATAGGACTTCGCTGTTTCAGAATCTAATGCATTCTGGAAAATATTCTCAAAAGCGTACACCAACACGCTAAGTCTTGGATCCTGAGACAATATTCTCAATACCGTTAGCGGTTATATTTGAATTGAATATTTCATCGAGATTCCAGGTTACAAAACGCTGTGTTTGGCTTACACAGGTCAGGAACACTACCTTATATGGATATGCATAAATTAACATAGTTATGTCCTTACACATGTAATTGTTTATTTACGTATGGCGCAATTTTTTTACCTTGGTTTTGACCAATCCACTACATGAGTAACAATGCATGATGAACTACTAGGTGTTTACAATCGACCGAGAACACGTGCTATTTACTGAAATACAACACATTTTTCATGCGTTGCGGGATTAACAATTTCTCTTAGTTTTCATTTTTGTATCCACATTTATAGTCCGTGATATAAAGTATTCTTTCCATGCTCAGATTGACGAAGAGTTGTTTCTATGCGAAGAAACGAGTGTTTGAATTACCCAAAATAAAGCCATTAATATGATAGTGATGACACGGAGATTTCAGGTATTCATCCACAAGACAGAAACAAAACAACAGTGAAAAATAAAATGACCCATACGACAAACTTACTAGTGTAATAGCCGGCGTTAATATTCATGTGGCCAGCAACTTTCGTATAAACGTTAAAAAAAATAAGGGATCCTTGAATTTTGTGTTTCCTAAAAAAGGGGAAGATTTAGAGTGTGTCAAATATCTATTGGGGTCACTAAAATTTCACAGCTTTTCACAAAATTGAGTTTTTCTCATTGTTGAAGGCATAACTGTAGCCTTAAATTACTTACATCCACTTCATTTGAACTTTGGTTTATAGTTGTCTCATTGGCAAACATACCACATCTCCTTATTTTTATATACAAACATCTTTCGGAAAGATTGGTTTTCCATTATGAGATATTTATTGTAGAATACTGTGTAATATTTTTAGAGGTAGAATTTCACAGGTACAGAACATGTATAAAGCCTATATCATCTATCATATTTCATCAAAACTGCTCAGGACATTTCTTCATTCTTGTCTGACAATGTTATCTTACTTTACTAGATTGTGTCTTTGATGGAGAGATGTCTCATTTGGCACTCATATACCTCATCTTCTTATTTCTACAAACCAAAGAAGGGCAACATGGCACCCACTATGATCCGGAGGATTTAAATGATTGAAGATATTGCACCTAAGTCAATAGGACAGAAACCAAACGATAAAAATACCTCTAAGATATATTTTGGGAAAATTAGCAAAAGACTGACTTCGTCGAGGGACAAAAGTATACAAAATATGTGAAGCTATTTACCGTCCCCGCTTTTTATAACATTTTTTTTTTTCAGAACACTGAATATTATGTATGATGTACTTGCTTATCAGGTCCTGATAAAAAGTTTACACATCCAGTACAGACAAGTCTGCGTCTGTCGTTACATCCATATTGCCGGGCAGCCTATAACGCCACAACGACAACATGCATGAAATTAAGCAGTGTTTCAGTGCAATGTTCTTTGTGTTTCTCGAAGCAGCAATGTTTTTGGAATAGATTTAGACAGGTTTAAAATAGCTCAAATAATTTTTATACTGGATAGTGGTCACTTCATTGGAATTTTCATTGTTTCACGCCGTAAAAATTAATGCACAGGTACAATGCAAAACAATGGACAAAACCTGTTCAACTACTTTTACAAGGCGAAAAAGAAAGTCCAATCGTGAAGTCAGTAAACAATATTTTTTTAATCTGAGCATGCAAATGGAAGATTATGTTATACAGTTTACATTAATCACATTCGCTTAACAAACACATTTATTATGAGAGTCCCAGACACTATATTAGTTAACAGTTTTCCAACGAATTCCACGTGTTTGTAAGTGGTAGTAAACTCGTAGTAGCCCACAATACACCTTATCGCTATTTGTCCGCCATTACTGGATATCACACAGGTTCCCGTAAAATTTTGACGTCATAAAACAAAATATCTGACGCCGCAATGGAAAAGTGATTGTTGTATGCGTCAAAGTTCAAGCAACCGGGTCAGCCGGGATTAGCGATAAGGTGTATGCATTGTAGTTCATTGATTCGATTGGTCAGTTTTTCAAGGTCATGTTTGTCCTCTATTTGGGAAATTACTATGTAAATATATTCGACCTGTTACAACGTCCAAAACAATTGAATTCAACTAATGACGTGATGTTGTTTTTATTTTTAGGGTACGAACAATTAGATTACCCATGATCCTTCAGATTCTGAAACGGCGAATAAGATGAAATGAGATACAAATTAAATTGATTTAGGACAAACGAACTATACATATATATACAGTTATATGGGTCACTAAAACTAATAAAAAATCATGCATCTAAGACTAAATTATCAATCCGTACACATCCAACATCCAATGGATTTAGCGTAAAGACGTCATAAACAGTCAGATGCCATGTAACATGATGTAAGTCATACGATTTCCCGCTAATTCATATATATGATTACCTTGAAAAGAATATGGACGACAACACAATAACAATAAAATTTGTCTCCTTTTGATGTCAGAAATTCAGATTTTGATATGTTAAAAACCTTACCTGATGATAGCGTTTCTTCGTTTACATTATGACGTCACAACTTAATTTCTTAACAATAGGACCAACATCGGAAACGTTGCAGTATTTCCGTTTCTTTTTCAACAGATTCTGTTCAGTTAGTTAAATTATTCCTTGAGTTCTCTTGGGAAACTCACCGCATATCAATCAGGCAGACTTTTGTATCTGTACAAAGATCCGTAATAAGTCGACTTTGAATGTTCTGTTATCCGCTGACATACGGACTTTTTTAAAAACTAGTGAAAAGTAAAATCACAAAAATACTGAACTCCGAGGAAACTTCAAAAAGGAAAGTCCCTAATCAAATGGCAAAATAAAAACTCAAACACATCAAACGAATGGATAACAACTGTCATATTCCTGACTTGGTACAGGCATTTTCTTATGTAGAAAATGGTGGTTACATTTTGTAACTGGTTTTATAGCTAGCTATCACTTTCTTGTGTATAATCTTGAGGACTTAAAATCGTTCTTATTATTTCATTTAATGTGTTTTTAAAACTTAGATACAAAGTCTACTAATAGATGAGGTTCTGGGTTGGGTTTTAAAGGATCGAGAATAACGCACAAAATGTGCAGAATAGATGGGGAACAACAATTGGAATAAAGAAAAATATGGCAAAAAGGGAAAAAATAGAGAATAATGAGGCACTCTACTCAAAGATAGAAAGAAAATGGGGCATTCAAATACAAAGAAAACAGGGCACTCAACTA
Organism: Mytilus coruscus; assembly: GCA_017311375.1. Lineage (NCBI taxonomy): Eukaryota > Metazoa > Mollusca > Bivalvia > Mytilida > Mytilidae > Mytilus > Mytilus coruscus. The sequence continues at coordinate 46,764,768 of CM029598.1, forward strand.
TAAAGAATTGAGAATATAAATGGGGCACTCAAATATAAAGAATTGAGAATATATATGGGGCACTCAAATATAAAGAATTGAGAATATAAATGGGGCACTCAAATATATATAAAGAATTGAAAATATAAACATATCCAGAAATCAACGCCACTTTGCTTTTTGAATATTATACTAAAGAAATCGAATACGGGTCACGGAAATTATATTGAAATGATAGGGAATTTTGAAAAAATGTCTGTTTAAACTTTAATTTAAGTGATAGACAGGTTGCCGGGATAGAAAATAAATATACACAACAATATACACCATTTAAACGAAACATAATGACTGTCGTTGCAAAAATCAAGGAGCTATTTTAAAAATCGAAGCGATAGGCTTTAAACATTGCAGTATAAAATACAGACTGAAATGGCTGAAACGTCAAATTTGCTAACTTCGTGTTGAAAATTGACTAACAAGGTCATTACAAAACAGGTTGCCGGGATGAAACTTGAAACTTAAATGTCCAGAAAATAAGCAAGTCCAAACCTTGTATGTGTAGTCGTTGAACTTTAGGTTCCCACGTAAAGTTAAAATGCCCTATTTCAAGAAGAATAAACTCACGAAAACACGACAAATTCACTAAATTCGCGTTCATTGTTTTGATTTTGACCGCCTGACAACTTTACGGAAATATCAGAGTGATTATAAACAAGGACTCTGTGACGGGCACCTTGTAATATCCGTGTTTTAAAGATTTTAATGATATCAAGCCAGTCCAGTTCAAACTATTATCACGTGGTACAATTCTCATTTACATATTATGAATATTAATTAGCAAAAGTACTACTAATTTCTGTCTATGATGGGGCACTCAAATATAAAGAATTGAGAATATAAATGGGGCACTCAAATATAAAGAATTGAGAATACAAATGGGGCACTCAAATATAAAGAATTGAGAATATAAATGGGGCACTAAAATATAAAGAATGGAAAATAATGGGGACTCAAAATGAAGAATAGAGACCAAAAATGAACCCACAGAACAACTTTCAATGAGAATAAGAAATAAGCATTGTATGACATAAAAAATTTAATGCAGAAAATTAACAAAAAATACATATCATACCTCTTAATAAAAAATCAAAAAATTATCTCGATCACACGCACAGAACAACTTTTTATCATACATTTCAATAATTTTATTAGTTACAAAACTTACTGCCATGCAAAAGAAAAGAAGTGACACTTAAACGAAGCCGAATTTTTAATAATAACTACTGCATGCATGACATTTATTTTTCTGATCTTTTCTTATTCAAAATTATAAAATCATTCTACATAGAATGTGCATTTACACCTACATAATTATCTTCATAAGGTACCTACAGGCTACAGGTACAATGTATTGAGCAAAAACGACACAACTTTTGTTTTCTACAATAACACGCAAGACTTAGCATCACAAAAGAGTAAAAAAATAAAAAAATGATACAATGAGAAGTAAAAAGAGAATTCAACTTCACATCATCAGATCTAATGGGAAGAAGTGAGAAATTTCTGTTGTACCGCGATGCAGTGAACATGGTGGAAAAACAATAAAAATGATCATAAATTTAAACGAATGGTTTTATGTTATCACCTGCTACATTCACGGCAGCCACTTGCAAACCAATTTCTCAATTGCCATGCATCCGAAGGAGATATGATGTATATTGAATTATACAACTTTCAGTGCCTAAAGTCTGAAGCAAAAAATAAGACACTTTCTTGACCACTGTTAGAGTGTTTCTTCTTTATGTAGAAACAGAAACTGTAACAATTATGCCCATTTCTATACTTTTGTATAGTGGGAAGTTTTCAGATGTAAAAAAATAAGGAGATGTGGCAAATTGCCAATGAGACAACTATCCGTTAAATTTCAAATGAAGTTAATGTAAACAATTATAGGCAACCGTACGGCCTTTAAAAAGAAAAACCCATAACGTGCAGTTGGCTATACATGGCCTCGACATGTTTGTTTGTTTGTGGGATTTTTTTGCAGTCATCAGTTAATTTTATTTTTCTGTATGTTTTAAGAATTAAGATAATTCGTGAAATTGAATAGTTGCTTTACGAGTACTTGGCAGAAATCAACAAAGTGGAATTGAACTCTTCATGACATTTTCTGGAGGTTAACAGATTTAATTAGTACAGAACTTCACTTTCTCTTCCACATACCTGGTATCAAACCTCTAGTAAATGTACCTTCTTGTCAAGTGTTTTCAAGAAAGTTATACTTTAATTTACTTTGTGCTATATATTGATAAGTTAAGTAAGTCCTTTTCAATTGACTTTTAAAGTTTTTTTTCATACCACGTTGTGCATGGTCCTGTCCCACATAAGGAGCCTGTTATTTAGAGGTTGTTGTTTGTTTCTGTATATCATATTTGTTTTCGTCAATTGATTTGTACATAAATCAGGCCATTACTTTTCTCGTTGGAATTGTTCTTATTTGTATATTTCTATTCATTGAAGACCAAACAGATTTACTGCCGGAGCAGAGTGTGTCACATGCAGACTATAAAAAGCACAGAACTGTTCAAGTTTTAACTAGTTGCAGCTCTCAAGCTTCAATATGTTATTGTCTATTGTATTGGTGTGTCCGACATGTCTGGCATCCAGATTTAATAGTACCGCATATCAACTTCCATATTTTCCATATAACTTTATTTTACAGACTTCCAAATAATTTGAAAGGTATTAACAAATGTATGATGACAAATACTTCTGCATAAATAAACATGATAAAAGGCATATATTTTGATTTAAACATTAATAGAATTTCAATATCACCAATAATATCATCAGAGTATCTATCAATTTACGTATGCAGTATAACATGTATAACAGTTATCAATAATGTGAAAATTGTTAAAATAGACGTATTACACAAAGTTTTTTTGTCTCATTGCCATGTTCTATAATAAAAAGTTAACCTCAGTCATAGAGTGATCTGCGTATCCAAGGACAAGCTTCACCTACATGACCGGATGCTGTATCTAACAAGCTAAATCCTTGCTGAGACGTATAATACTTCTAAAACATGTATTCTATGTTTCGGATTTTATGTATAAATCGTATTTTTAATTTTTGATTCATTTACTTTCTCACAAGTCAAAACTGGGGGCACTTCCTATATACAATGTGATAGGACGTGCAGCTGGAATAGGTCACCTTTTCAAGCTTAAAAACATGTGAATAGGTTGGGACAACTATCAGAAACATATGAAAAGGTCAATAAAGTTCCCATAATTTCTTCTTCTGTCATCTTTCTTGGTGTTCCCGGCTGTGTTTTTATCAACCAAGTTTTTTCTTTTGAAACTTTGGTATTCCACTCCTTCATTACACACCACATGAAGCCAAAAAAATTTGAAAAAGGTTACATTTTACCTAGTACGCAATATATTAAAAGGTATACATTTTCAAAATCTAAATTATAGCCTTTCGGTACATGTGCATGTATGCATAATTTTGTTTTAATGTACATGTAGGTATGTAACACTCATATGGGTTAAATGTGTATCAATTTTCTGGTGGTCATTTCTTATTTCAATTACATATAGGCAACAAAACTGCAAATTAATATCTCATGATCACCTTAGTGCATGTTATTAGTGTTAGATTTAATTTAAACGGGTAAAGAAAAATCTATGTATATATATATATATATATATATATATATATATATATATGTAGGCCTATGTGTATTTCTCCTAGTTCTATGTTAAACTGTTCAATGGTGCAAATGAAGGTGTTGATCTTGGATTTGGCCATTGACAAAAAAAAAAAAGAGATAATCATTGAATCGCCAAACTTTTATTGCTTGAATATATTTGATAATCGTCCCTTCTTAAGCCCTCAATCCATATTCGCACATACCATCGTGTAAGTACCAAAACTGCATTGGTTCCTTTATTTTTAGTATTTTATCTTACTAGTATTGTGTATTCAATGTCATTATTCATAGAAACAGCACTCATATAATTTGCCTCGTATCGCTACTTTTGTTGATTAGCATTAGGACTTTTTATTAATGTAAATATAATGAACAAATTTTGACGAATTATATCTTATAAAAAAATCGCAGAAAACGATACATGCTCAATATATAATAATTAGTCAGTTAAAAGGTATATAATTTGCACTAGTCCCCAAATACATTTAGTTTCATTCGTTCCATAATAGTGACTTCGTGATATTCTTTATTGGTGTAGCTTTCTTGTAACGATATTACTGCTGGCTTCCAACTTGAATTTGGTCTCAAGGAGAAAATAAATTTCTTCAAGGAGAAAAGTTTTAATTTCTGAGAAATAGGATAAGTCGAATTTAAGCAGTTTAGTTGTTGTCAATATTATATAAGCATAGTTTAAGGTTTTATGATACACACGCTAATGCGTAATACATGAATGAATATTGTAAAGTACGCTATAAGTCAAATTCCTTTTGAAAATAAGCTTCGCAACAGCCATCTATGTGACGATTTGAATCATAAACTTAAAATTCTCGTTATTCAGAAAACCAATATAATTATACTTGCTATTTGGTAGAATTTTAGGAACAATATGCGTGCGCGACTACAGTTGCATTACTCAGAACATAATAAATAGTTGAAAGCCAAAAAGATGGAAAGTACCAACTTCAGCCCTTTAAATTCAACTTCGTAATCAGGATTTGTAGCGGTAGTTTTAGGTCTAATGGTATTGGCATATTATCGACTGTAATGTACCCAGACATCACACAAACCTCTCAATTCACGTTAGGGATTGAGAGAAAATTTCACACATCAAACTGGCAATACAATCAGACACAATACGCTTAGTACATTGCTTACGTGTCTATATATTTTGATTCATTCTAAAGATCGCATGTAAATTTGTGAACTGGGTGTTTCCCGTCTGTTAACATAACTCGGAGCAGGGACTCCGGTAGTTTGAAAGGGATGTTATTCGTATGACTCATGCTGAGATACTGCAAAGCATATGATATGTAAGGTAAGTTTTAGCATTGTTTTCATTGGACTCTTGTTGTCATCAACTCGTAGAAATTTCCTATGTGACCTGCTGCAAAGACTTCAAATTTGACAATACTACTTACCTTCCTTTATCCCCGTCAACCAGAATCTATCTATTTGATTAATTTTTATTTGTTCTTATCCGAAATGTTCATGAAATATTTGTCCATGATCTCCAACTTGGAACACGTTTTATAGAGCTGTTATGGTAAGTTTGTCATTAAAATCAACTCATTTTTGCAGTTATTGGTCAAATCTAATGCATACTTTATCAATATTTTTGTAGGTTTACGGGGTTTGTTCTTGTTTTGCTTAAACAAACACTTTTATCAATATTTTTAATCTGACTTTTAAATAATTGCTTATACATGTACTTGTCTTACCTCTTTAAAAGTGTGACCCGGAGCATTCTTTAGAGCTCGGATAGCAAACACTGGAATAGGTATCTTTTTTTTTTAATAATTATTCAGTTTATTGCACAATTGGTTGTTAACAAATACCCTAAAAGGTACAACTATCCCAAATAGGTTTATCCTGTGTGTGAATTATCAAATGAACCAGGGATTCACAAGATAAAATTATTTCAAAAGTGGTTAATAGAATATTACAGTCGATATAGTTTACAAAATCTGCATAGCGACAAATCCGGAAAACATACGTTCTCTCTGTTTACGTTTTCTACTTATTTTAATTGTATATCACGTGGTATAGATGTTTATTATGTATCTCGAACACGTGTATTTTATTCATTCTTGTGTGTTGGAGTATTCTTAACTTATTTGGTAAGTTTTAAATTTAATGAAATAACTGTTTTGTTTTCTTTAACGATAACTTGTACACGCTACAGAATACTGAAACAAAAACTTGAAGCATTATGAGTATATATCAATCATTGATGACATTCTGATGGTAAGTTAACATGATCAAAACATGGATAGAGAATGAGTTTTTGTTGATACTTTGTATAAAGTATTGCCATTCGTTTCGTATAAACAGAGAAACAGTATACATAAAACATAAATGAGAAACATAGTATTGCTCTACGAGTATTATGGCATAACTTTCACATAAACAGAGACACACATATACCTACACAAAACATGGTCACAAAACTTGCAGCACTCACTCCTGTCACACAACTACTCAACCATGAGTACTTGCACACCTCTCCTATTGAATTACATTGCGGTTAATTAGATATATTTAAATGTATCTTTCAAAAATTTACTACATTTTCTTTCTAAGAGTATACTATTTTCATACCATTCTAAGAATTCTAATTTAAAACACTATATACATCTATGTACTTGTGTTTTAACTCTGATGTATAATTACTTTTGTAAACAGCAAATAAAACAATTGTTAACAACACATTAATATCAAAATATGAACTATCATGAATTTTGTATCCAAGTATTAAATTTTGCATTGATAAAATATGTGTACCTATTTTTATTTTATCAAGTAGTAACCCAACTTTAATCCAAAATTCTTGTAAAATTCACATTCTTTAAAAAATGATCATAATTTTCTACTTGGTGACATATATGGCATTGATTATCCTTCATTATTTTCCATTGATAAAGCAGTTGCTTACATGGTAATATGTAATTGATCAATTTCCACATAAACATTATTAGTTTGTTATCATTTAACTGGTGAAATGTAAAGTTTAATATATCATGTATATGATTTGAAGAATTTAGATTGAATATTTTTTCCATTTTATGAAGCCAATAGGTGTGTCACTTTCTATACCTTTGATATAATTATATATATCCTTAGCTTTTAATTTTTAATGCAAATTGATTTGGCTTTATTTTTGCTTCAAGTAAAGATTTCTGTCTATTTGAACTTTAGTTGAAATTGATTGATTTGATTTTAACATGATTTTCCATTCCTTTTGATTGCAGATTTTAGTTTAGAAAGTTCTGCTATCCAGTTAGATTTTTCTTTCAATTTATTTAAAATTACTTTTGGGAGATATTACCTTGTTTATCTATGATATCATTAATAAAAAAATGTTACTTTCTATCCAGTTTGGAAAACAAGACTTTACCATATAATTTAATTGATTGATTACCCCAAATGAATTGCTGTCTTACACTTTTGAAATTTAACCCTTGCTTATCTTGGAACTATTATGTACTTTATACCAACTTTTAATATTTCTAAATAAAATTCTGGCATAGATTTTTTAAATTTGGTATGTCATATATATTTTCAGGGTTCATGTTAAATAGAGCTAAGTTAGCTCCAAATTTGTTAAAGTAATATAAAGGTATAACCTTCCAATTTGAAAATTCTTCTGTTGTTAACCTTTTAACCCAAGATATATGAATTGATGTTATATAACTATCTATATCAATCATTTTTAAACCTCCTTCCTGATAATCATTACATAGAGTAGATCTCTTGATTTTCTCATTTTGTTTTGTCATATATAATTAAATATTAGTTTTTAAATTGTGTTAGAAAGTCTCTCGATAAATTGGTTACTGATGCTAAAAAGGTTATGTTTGGTATAATTAATGTTTTTATTACTGTTATTCGCCCAATCATTGTAAGCTTTCTTTTCTTCCAATTTGAAATTGCTTTTCTGACTTCCTCAAAATATTTTCTGTGTTTAATTTATTGCATTCAACTTTATTAGTTCCAAAATATACACCTAAACTTTTAATGGGGCTTTTATTCCAACTAATGTTTTCATATTTATCTTTAGAATGTTGTAATTTACCTAGCCATATTCCTTCAGTTTTTGATTTATTAAGTTTTAGACCAGAAAGAGTTCCAAATTCTTCAATTAAATTTAATGCCAGGCTTATTTCCTGTTTTGATTTAAGAAAAGTGTAGTATCATCTGCAAGTTGTGAGATTTTAAGACTATGTGTTTTAGAATCAAGTTTGATTTGAAATCCTTTAATACTTGTATCTTGTATTATTCTACATGCCAGAATCTCTACTGCTATAACAAAAATAATCGAACTCAAGGGACACCCTTGTCTAATACCACGAAAAATGCTATAGGTTTCAGAAATCCACCCATTATTGAGCATACAACCTTTGACACCATTATATAAAGTTTTTACCCATTTAATAAACGAATGCGGAGACCAAATTTTAAAAGAGCTTCATACATAAATGACCATTCTAACGAATCAAAAGCTTTTGAAAAATCTATAAATAATAAAGCACCATCTATATTAAAAGTTTCAGAGTAATCTATAATATCTTGAATTTGTCTGATATTGAAACCAATGTACCTATTTTTTACATATCCATTCTGATCGCTATTTATTATTTTGGATAAAACAGGTTTTAACCGTTGGGCTAAAGTATAGGCTATTAATTTGGTGTCTACATTTAGTAAAGTTATAGGTCTATAATTGTCTAGGGATAGTGGGTCATTTTTTTGTACAATAAAGATACTATTCCTATTTTTGTAATGTTGTTAATTCTTCTTTCTCATAACACTTATTGAAAACTTCTACAGCTAGTTCTTTTATATTATCCCAGAATGCGCGATAGAATTCAACACTTAGACCATCTATACCTGGTGATTTGTTTAGCTTCATATTAAAATGGCTTCTGTGCATTCTTCTATTGAGATGTTGCCGCCTAGAGAGCTTTTCTCGTCATCAGTTAATTTATGATCTATTTTTGTTTCTTCAACATATTGGTTAATATTATTAACATCTGGATTTGTACTTTTATATAAATTTTCATAGTAACATTTTTCTAAATTTAGAATTTCTGATGGCTCTGTTATGATTTTGTCTTGCTTATCTTTCAATGCCGAAATATTTTTTTTGTTTGTCTTGATTTTCTAAACCTAAAAAGAATTTTGTGTTTTTTCCCCTTCTTCTAACCATTTGACTCTGGATCTTACTTGTGCACCTTTAACTTCATTTTATAAAGATTTTCTAGATTTTTTCAATTTTTCTATTTCATCTTTAGTTTCTTTTGAGTGATTAATTTTATTATTTAATCTTTGTAAGTTCATTTCTAAATCTTTTATTTTATTTTTCTTTTCAGATGACTTGTATTTACAATACATTACAGTTATGTCCTTACTTCAGATTTAAAGATATCCCAAATATCTCTAGAATCTCTGGTAAGTGCCTTTTCTTTATATTTTAAAATAAGGTTGTTTATATGGTTTTATAATTATCATCTGTTAAAATACTATTATTTATTTTAAAGAAACCTCTTCCTCTGCCATGGGATTTTGTCTTATTTTTAACGAAATGGCTTGGTGATCAGTATGTGATATCATAGCAGGTCTTATATCAGAATTGATTACGTGTGGCCTTATGTCTGGACTGATCAAAAAGAAGTCTATTCTACTTGTTATATTGGTATTGTTTTTCCTTCTCCATGTAAATTGAATTTTGTTTGGATTTATTTCCCTCCATATATCTATTAATTTGTTTTTTTTAATGAGCTGTTTAAGACTATTTACTGGTTTGTAGTATTTATGAGAGCTATTTGATTTCCTATCTATCTTTAATAGGGTTTCATTCATGTCCCTCCTAAAATTAAAATACCTAGCGATTATTTTCTATGATGTTATTTACGCTTTTAAAAATTTATTTCTGTTAGTATGAATGTTGGGGGCATATACATTTATTAAGGTAAAAATGTTATCGTTAACTTCAATGTTGATTAAAATAATTCTCCCATCATTATCTTTAACTTCATTTATTAGTTTATAATTTAAACTGTCTTTAATCATTATTGAAACTCCTCTGGATTGGGAACTTCCATAGCTATGAAAAATTTACCTTTACTTCACTATTAATAATATGTTCATTTTCTCTATTAGATGGGATTCTTGTATAAATAATATATTACATTTTTGATGTTTATTCCACAAATATAGTCTCTCTCTCTTCTCTTTCTGTCCTAAACCTTGACAGTTTAAGGATATAATATGTATATTGTCACTCATTGTTTTTACCTAGGAAGTGTTCACTTTTATACATTAAATGTAACTGTACAATTATGGTACTCATAATTAGTGTAATAACCCACCAATAGTACCTGTTAATGAGACTACATGTATTATTAGAACAACATGCCTTATTACATTCTTTACATGTTTGTATATACACAGGGTTAAATGCACTGTTAACTTCTTTTTCAAAGACACAATATTGTAATAAAAATATCATTATAAAGAAGGATAGTTGTAAGAAATGACCATTATAACAGTGTAACATAAAATAAATAACAGATTTGATTATGCTAACCACTTTCGAGCTAAATTTTGTTTGTTTACATATCAATACTATGTATCTAATATAAGAATAACAAAGCTTAAGTGTATTTAAATATACAAATATATCATTCAAATAACTATACACTTTTCCAATAATCAGGAAAGACGCTATCATGATTCCTATCGATCTCTGAATTGTTTTATCGAGTAATCTATTTTAGATTCGGTGAAAACCGAGAAATTTGTGGATTTTGGAATAGGGTCTGCATGAATATAACTGTAGTTATATTGTTTTTAGTTAGGTATGTCACATGTATGACGATAATGTGAATTAAATAGAAAAAATATTTTTGAACATTTGGATATAGTTGCAGATACTTTGTGTTTGATTTGATTTGATTTTGGTGTTTTAACGCCACTTTTAAACACCGCTTTTGGGCTATTTCGTGGCGGTCAGTTTTAATTGGTGGAGGAAGCCGGGTGCCCGGAGAAAACCACCGACCTTCGATAGGAAAACTGACAATCCTAGTCAATTAAGATTGAGTCGAGTGCACCCGCACGAGCGGGGTTCGAACTCACAACCTCAGTTGACTGGCTAGTGATTACAGTAGTAACTACTTAGACCACTCGGCCACCGAGGCCCCACTTTGTGTTTGACAGACGATACATGTTTACATTGACGACTACATTGATTGACCTACTTAAATAGTTGTTTATTGATGTGTGCGTTTGATATGAACTATATTGTAAAAGAACAAACAAATAACTTTTATTTACGTATGTTTCAATTCTTTTCAGGTAATTTAGAGTGGCAATCACCATGGATGTGGAAGTAGCTTGTACAAAAATACATGAACTATATAGAAGGAACTAATTTTCAGTGTTTGGGTACCTAAGGCAATAGTGGTGTTTTAATATGCCAATCTTTGAAATTGATACTAATTGTGTCCAGGTGAACTAAGTGAGATAATGTACATGTATATGGCAGACGTTGAGCAGTTTTAAAGTTATTCCTGGTACATGTATATGAGGAATTGAGACATTTATTAACATGGATTTTATATTTCAAGGAAGTGATTTCATCAACTAAGTGATGTGGATCTCAGCTACAGTTAATCAATTTACCAATCATACTTGAACCATTCAGATTGGGATTTACACGTGTTTTGAATTGATTCTTGGTTAATAAAAGATGATAATAACTTTCAATGGATCGACTATTTGATCATGTTCATTTGTTTTCATGATAATCATAATAAAATATTTCATATCAACATTTAATATATTTTTCCTTACAGAGTGTATACAATCTAATATTATTGTATCACACAATGAATTATTTTTTTCACATTTTTCAGTTAAGATAAAAATATAACTAACATATATACATATGCACAAAAACTGTGCATTGAAAAACACACTACTGTACAGTAAAGTTAACTAGGTCACTGGTTAGGGATTTGTCTTCTGTTTTGTCGGCTCTACTACTCGTTTATGTAATTCATCGGTCGGTGTTGTTGCTTGCCTTTTCCCAGTTGATTGGCTTGGAGTTTTAGTATCTTTAAAGTTCATATAGTGATCCATGGGTCCAGAAGCTGACTTGGACAGATTTTGTTTGTTTGATTTATTTTTGTTTGATTTTTTTTTATTTGTCTTTTTGTCTTTTTTGTTTGTCTGCTCATTGTTCGTAGTAATTTGTTTACGTTCTTTTGAGACTACTAATTGTTGTTCATCATCTTCGCTATCATCATTTGAATCATTACTACTTTCACTTGCAGGTTGCTTATCTTTAGTTTCATCTTGAAGGTTATCAACGTTAGCAGCTTCAGGCACACTATCAGGAACATTCGAATCACCATTCTGATCTTGATCTGCTGCTGTATCGTCCATCGGTTGTTGACATTCTTTGGCTTTATGACCTGATTTGCCACAGGAGTTGCACACCCAGTCATTGTAACAGGTCTCCTGTTTGTGTCCCGTCTGTAAACACTTGTTGCATTTAACATAAGGATTTACTACAATTTGGTCTTTGTGGATGAGTAGCGCTTTGTATTTTCCTATACTGATGAATCTAGGTAGCTGTATGCCAGGTACTGGACTTACCATAAATAACCGGTCTCCGGTTTGGCAGTTAGTAAGAAATCCGTTGATACGTAGCCTTTCCCGATTAAAGTTGTGAATTTTGAGATTATGTTTGGTCTCAAGATATCTACCAATTTGGTTATCGTCTGCAGATAAGGGTACGTTTTTTATCCGGATGCGTAAGTAGTTTATGTGTTCTTTAACTACAAATTTTGGGTTTCTGTCATATACATGTATGTGTTTTTTCCTGATAGTGAGACCATTAGCTATCAAATGTTCCCTATCTGACTCACTATCAAGATAAACCCGCCACATTCCATTAACCCTTTGAAGACCTTTCAAATGGCTGTCTTCCACTACATGGCCAATATCACTGTACAACTCAGCATGATTTAAAAAGTCTACAGGTTTTGGTTTTATAGTTCCGAAGAGATCAGTCTCTAATATAAATACGGGTTTGGCTGCAGAGAACCCGTTGTCACTGTTTTGAGCATTACTTTTATCATTTTCAGTTTTGAGGCATCCGCATACGACGCCATTTTGTTATTGTTTGGTCACTTTCAGAGTTTTCATTAAAGGACTCTTCGTTACTCATTTTACCATTACTTCAAGATAAATACTTCTAGGTAGATTATTTATCAAATATTTATCACAATAAATACGATGATAAGACAGTTCTTCTATGAAATCAGTTTACTTTTCGGGAGCTCTGAAAAGTCCGTGGACATTTAACTAAGGCCCTTATAGGTATCAACGGTAGCAATGCTAATATAAATCCGAAGGCAATGGCGGCATTCGGGTACTGATAATCACCATTCGTTGGAGCCTTATAACTCAACATTCCACTAATAAAATTGTCTGCAAAGTTCATAATTAAATGTAATAGAATGAGTTTGTTTATTTATTCTTTAACTGAAAAACAAATAACAAACTACACTTTGAATCAGTTTAAATTCTTTTAAAATCTATTAAATATTGTCAGAAATTAAAAAACCTTTGTGAACACGCTCACGTAAATTTATCCAACGCTCCTACATTGTCACTGGGCAAACAAAATCTCACTAGATTCCTAAGTTCAAAGACTAATATCTCCAACAAAAGTAAATTCATAAAACTTTCTTGTGAATATGCACATCTTCATATTATGTCCTCATATACTACAGAGTTTCGTGAAATTTTGTTGTGTGGTGTCAGAGAAGTTGCGCTGACAAACTGTTGCAGTAGTATTCTACGTTCAAAGGTGCACAAGTCTAGCAAAACATTGACTCATAATTTTCTGTCAATGGTGCACGTCTACCATAATATGTCCTTATTATCTACAAGGTTTAATCAAATTATGTTGTATGGTTCTCTATTTCAATGTAATTACATTGCAATATATCAATGATATAATACATTAAAATAACTTGTCAGTATGAGATGTCTTACTTAGGACATGAAGGGCAGATGCAAGGAATATACCAGTGTCGATTATAGTAGTTTTAACGGGTCACCCCGTTTTTTGATGGGGTTCGCGTTGCTCAGTCTGGTTTTCTATGTTGTGCTTTGTGAGCTGTTTTGTCTTTTTTTTTTGTCTTTTTTATGAGTTTGAATATCCCTTTGGTATCTTTCGCCTAACTTGAGTTTTCTTATTTGTATGTGTTGTGGACAAGTTATAATTTGTACAAAAAATTGTACAAATTATAATTTGTATTTTCACTTTGTACAAGGCTTCAATTTGATTTCAGTTCGGGCACGATCATACTGAAGAATTGGTATAATCACATTATCCCCACAGCAAGTTCTGATAATTTCCGTTTCGTATTCATGGTTAGATATTTTATAGTGTGTATCAATGTTTTTATAACAAAATCTATACTATAAACTATTGTACAAGTTATAATTGAATTTTAGTCGAATTACAATTTGTACAAAGTCAAAATACAAATTATAATTTGTAAAAAATGTTTGTACTGAATGATAACTTATATATAAAATAATTCTTGAATTTCACTTTCATTGATCGATTCACGAATCATCTCTTGTATTTGTATGTCTTCTTTTTCGAATGTTTAGTATAATATTACGAATCAAATGATAGATAAGTCGAAAGAATAGTTTGTCATTCTGGTAGTTTCAATAATCAATGGAATACCCGATTTGCCCTCCCCTTAATGACAATTCAAATAAGGAATCCCGCATATTCTATTACCTTTATACTTTTGATATTTTTAAGAAATTTGCTTTTCCACCTAATGTTGACTACATATACTCTGAAAAAAGGAAACGCTTAATGGATTTTAAGAATTTTAATATATGTATTTTGAATGGAAATATACAGAAAGAAATATTTTATGAAGATATTCCTTCAAAATGTGTTTGAAGGAGAAGAGGACAGTCAATTCCTTCGTACAGTCCGTGTAACGTAAAGTTAACAATACGAACGATGCCCGAACCATGTACGGACGATGCCCGTACGATGTACGTACGCTTCCCGAACGGTGTACGAATGCAAACGAAACGCTGACCGAACGTTGTACGGACGCTGAACGAATGATGTACGAACGAAACCATGTACCATAAACCATACCATAAACGATAACATAAGCGCCCTTTTGTCGTACATCGTATGGTTTTGCGTACATCGTTTCATTAGCGTATACCGTATCGTTTAGCGTACATCGTTTCGTTTAGCGTATATCGTATCGTTTAGCGTACGTCGTTTCTTGGCATGCATAGTTTCGTTTAGCGTATATGTTTTTTAAATATAAAACATGAATTGTGTTCTGTTAAATCTTTTATATATGTGATAATATGCGTAAAATTTAGATTGGATGCATGTTTCAGTTTTAATTAATAGTTTAATAAATTATAATTTAATCTGACTCGATGTTGATCCAACATTATTTACATAAAAGTTTGAAAAATAAACACTGAAATAAATTTAAACAAATTAAAAGATACAATTATGATTTTTTAGCCGTAGAAATACG
Organism: Mytilus coruscus; assembly: GCA_017311375.1. Classification (NCBI taxonomy): domain Eukaryota; kingdom Metazoa; phylum Mollusca; class Bivalvia; order Mytilida; family Mytilidae; genus Mytilus; species Mytilus coruscus. Next base: position 46,780,077 of record CM029598.1, read on the forward strand.
TACTTGGTGAATGTGCGAGTAAACTACAGTCTGCAGAGTATTCAGTCAACATTTTTTGAATATAGCCTAAGGTATCCCCATTTTTTTTCCAAATGAACAATTTATTTTAGATGGAATTCGGAATTAACCTAATGTTCTTACAAAAGTATATTCGGAGTCTTAAGGTTGACCTTTTGTTCAAAAGTGTTGTTAAATATTTTTATGTATTCTCTTTTATAGCATTATTCTAAAATCGACTGAGTAGCAGTTTTATCTATATGTCGTAATTAAACCATTTTGTTTAGATTATAGATTTTTTTTTATTCATTTTCAAATCAGACAAAAAAAACCAAATATTCGAGAAATTTCAAATAAAAACAATTACTCATTATGTGCCTCATCAACCCCAAACATAAATCCCTACCAATGTACAAACGATTGTGTACTATTTTAACTATAAATGCACTTGACTTTAAACAATCATCAACAATTGTCCGGCAAAAAACTAGACCTTTTCCCTCTATTCTTTAATTTTCTTATACCATTTTCCTCTGTTCTTTATTTTGCCTGTTATACTCTATTCTAATTTTATATTTTTTTCTTTATTTTCCTGTATCTATACCTCCTTTATTCAGAGCAACCCACCCTAAATATACATATGATACACGCGGTCTATAGGTCATCGCTTGTGCCGTGATACACATGTTTGCATAACAAAGGATGTCCTTGTTCATATTTATAACATTGTAAATGTCCTCCTAATGATACATCTAATAGTTACCACTGGACATTAAACAGCTAACTATAAATTCATCCGTCATATTCTTAGTTTTGTTATAATGTGAAAATCAAATAACATGATGAAACAATAATTATTGCAGATTTTCACTACGGAAATAATGGGAAATAATTGTAAACAAAACCACTCAATCACATCCCTACGCCACAAATTAAAGTCTAGCCTTTTCACATTAAAATACATTATTTTCATAAACCTATTTCTAAATAATTTTAAACAATTTTAAATCAAACGGTCATTTTCTATTTGCCAAAAAAAAAAAAAAAAAAAAAAAAACAATTATTTTCATTTCTTATTTTAAACAGATCGATTGTTTTCAATGGTCGGTGCCTGTCAGCATTTATAAAATCTAACACCGTGTTTGCCAGAAAGAAAGCTACATAGAACAGGAAAACAACAATGTCTTAGAAATACTTCCAGGCCCTATTTTCTAATTTCTGTTGTAATGTGGTGTAATGCAAAAAGGTAACTCCTGAATACTGATTTGTACCCTTAAGCATTTGTGGTTAATGACAAATCTATGGTAGTCTCTTTTCTTTACTCGAAAGTATTCGACTAAATCATGTTTTATTGATGAAAATTGCTCATTGCTGACGAATGTTAAACATTGATCCCTAGATTTTCAATTGTTTAGTTGTTAGGTTACTGTCTGATCTCGCAAACCTGGCATTTTATGGTCATTATTTTTGCATCCAATTGCACCAATGTATTAAAAGATATAAACGCCACACCGTACGAGAGTCGTTATTTTACATAAACTATTAGTATTTTTTTCTATAACGAAATACGAAACCACTTCTCGCAATTCGCTTTGGGGTTATTGTGCTTGTCTTTTGACAAAATATGGCCTTGTCTCAAAAACAAAAGTATAACATAATATAGAGTAATATATAAAACTGGACTAGAGTGAAGAGTTGGGAAGTAGGAATTTCGAATTTTAATTGAATGTTCTAAATCTTAGTGTATTTCTGATATATGATTGTACAGACTCAAAATGTCTTTGTTTTGCTGAAATGAAAGGTCACCGTCGCCAGCCAATAAAAGCAAAATGAATATTAGTAGATCTTTCTAATTTTGAAAACAATATTTCTCTTGTTTCGTTGATAAAAGGGCACTTAAAAATAGTGAATACTATCCTCATCAGGATGACCACAGCTGCATGCGGGATTGGGTTTAATATTAATAAGGTTTAAATCTGCATTTGAATAACTGCACCATATTTCTCAACTGTGTATCAATGATATTAAGATTTCTATCACCACAACTAAAATAGGAAGTGCGTACTGTGAATAAATACTCAGTTTACTATTATTTACAGCAAGTTATCACGTATAATACCACGTTAACAATTAGGGTGACAGTGTTTGATAGTCTGAAGGAGACAGCATCAAGGATTTAATAAGGCAAATTAAGCTTTTGTTGTACTCAATCTTACTAAAGTTTTCTTTATTATATTTAATAGATATATATCCGAGATACGATAATGTAGTTTTTCTTTTTCATATCACACCTGATCATCAATGATGGGATAATGTCTACTGAGAGAATTTAACCAGAGACTGGATAACGTAGAAATGACCAATCAAAGGTCACTGTACGGCCTTCAACAATGAGCAAAATTCATACAGCATAGTAAGATATTAAAGGCTCCGAAATGACAAATGTAAAATACACTCAACACTGTTCAAACATCACCGCACGTCAAACTTTGAACAGCAGAAAACCTGATTGGACATTCGTGACAATTTGGCACGCCCTCATGAATTGGCGTACGTCCTATTATTATTAGTTATTATTTTCCTGTCTATTCTGTCATTTATTGCATTTGATTTGTAATTTGTCCTCATGTAACACATATTTGTGTTTGAGTGTAAATAAAGAATTGAAAATGTATTTTGCGTCAAATGTGCAATGAAGCCACGGATCGTCGTAATCTTCAAAAATAGTTCTGAAACGGATGATAAAATGTGGAATGTCTGAATAGAAATATAACAATTATGTCCACTGCGCGATTATAAAACGGGCTATATTTGGACATTTTGAGATACTATAAGTACTTGTTTTCTGTGATAGAATTTCAGAGGTCAATACGACTTTTAATCAGTTGGATTTTCAATTTTAATAAAAAAAATGTGTTTGGTTTTCTTCTTTTCTTCAAATTCAAATCATGATTCTTTAGTTTGAACATATTTTATTGTTCAAAAAATGACAAATGGATTAGACACAAGTTTTCAACTTAGTGACGTCTTCTCCAATACATACATAAATATACAATTTAGCATGAAGATATAAAAATAAATTACATATAAATTTTAAGAATCGAATCAATGGATATTTTCCACTTAATATAACTAATCGAGTGCGCCTATTTTCAGAAGAAATAAATACAAACACACCGAGCTGTGTAAAATAAAATATGTTAGTGTACATGACAAGTCATGTGTGAATTTGTTTAAATGTAAATTATACACTCATAGTTTATGATGTGATACATATTAAGTCGCTTTTCTAGTTACGGATTAATAGGAAAACGGAATAAATCTACACGTAATTGTAAGTATCAATTTTGTTTTTTAATTAAAACCATTGAAACGTTTCAGAATACAATAGTCAATCATAAAGATCATTCGATTATTGTATCCTTAAGAGCATAAATTGATCATGTTCTAGTAAGATCTGTTACAGAATAAGGTTGTCAAAGTTGAGAAAAACGCTTTGTACTTTTTATATACTTTGTGGACAAATAGAAAAACACTATCATTTTCGTCAGAACTCAAAGACTCTTCACCAGAGAGCAATACATAAATTGTAATATTGACAGCAAAAACATTGATTTCATTTATCATTATAAGCCTTTGTGAAGAAAAATTGTTACAATATAATAAATAAATAATGATTCTTCGATATTTCCCATTGTCTTCTGAAAATAAGTTGAATAATTCAAAATTTGTATACCAAACATTTAAAATTTTACTCTGCGTTTATAAATAGCATTGAAAGTACAACATCTTATAAACGATAAACATTGATAGAGGTAAATGAGCCACTCTTTCTCATGTTGAGATGGAATATGTTCGTTATTTGATTTAACGAGTTTAACAATCGAAACCCCTGAAATATCGTCTTATGACAAGCACGAAAAATGGCGAAACTGAACTTCCAACAGCGGACAATGATTTCTAATTTTACAATATTCTTTCAATGGATTTTTTAAATGCAATGTAGAACTTATCAATTAAGACATTTCTTATCCCTTTTGAAATATGAAGTCACATGCACGAAGAAGTTTGTCTGACGTATGAAAAGTGAAAAAAGGCATGACAGGAGTTTAGAGAAAAAAAGGCAGTATGGGCATTTTGCCAAAAAGAAAAGGCATGATGACTTCATGTAAAACAAGTCAGAATAAATTAATAACTAAGAAAGGCAGGACAGAATAGAGTGTAAAATTAAAAAAAGCAGGACTACATTTACATTGAGATTACATTTAAAGAAAAATGCAGGACAACATTTTCATCCTAGCCCCCCGCCCCAAACTCCATAAAATTTAATGGTATCTCCCTAGTGTTGATCTCAACAACGAGCTTTGTAACCGCAGAGATAAAAGTCAATTGTGAGTCGGTGTGACTCTATCCACCACCAACACATAACCACAAGCTGAGTGAGGAGACTTTCTTGCTATAAGACGGCTAGAACTATTTCGACCTTGTCGTCTTATTTTAAAATTACGTCATAGATTATCTGATCACTACAACGTTTTTACAAAATATTCGTTCCCGTGAAAACTAAGATTTGTTTAACTTTCAAATTTCATCGAGGTCTCTTCTCAGGATATTACGGCTATCTGTATGTTGGCTTTAAAGTCGACAAGATAACAGGTTAATGTATTTAAGTGAATTTAAGATTTGTTGCAATTCTAAAGTACAATGGTTAAATCAATCTTATCTTTGATGTGCCACATGGGCATCCCTATAAAATAAGACAGTCCATGCGTGACCCATGGCATTAGATATATTTTTGCATGTCATTGGATATTTTCTATCATAATCCAGGCCAGCTAATAACTAGTGTGAAGCTAGCACTAATAACCTATATAATTTACGTGTCTGAAATTTTTGAAAATGAAACTAAACTCTATATAGAACAGACCTTTACGAACGTCGGGTTGGGACTTTATTATTTGTGTGAACTTGGGATTTACACGTATTAAACTCTTCACTTTTCGGGATTCGAGGAAAAAAATATTTAGCAAACATTGTTGATGAACACAAATAAAAAAATAATTCTGTATCATAAATTTAATTTGTTAATATTTGCAACTCTTGAAAAATTTCAAAACCAGCTGATTTTTTTATTTCTTCAAGTTGAATAACTTAAAAAATGGGGATATACACGACTTCCCAAATTTAATCTAAAATTCAACTACATTACTCAACACTTTGAATATTGAAACAATACGAGATATAAATATGTTTTTTTTTTTTATCAAATTCGAATACTGGGAGCTATCTGAAGTCTGTTCATAGGATCTCAGTTTTAATATAGGCGTGGCAATCCATCACTTTTATCCAATCAACTGTCCTTAATAATAAAGATTGGCGTGCAATTGTGTCTGTGTCAAGTTAGATAAATATATTCATATTTCTGGACGTACATATGTCGGGGTTTAGGCTATTTCATTCGATAGTAGTAGATGAAAAAAAGGATTTTCTGTTATTCTATCTATAACTGAAAAAAGTGGCATTAAATCGTAGAGGCAGTCCCACTTTATGTGAAGAATAGAACATTTTGGATTTTCTTCTGTTCACTACCAAATGTCAGCCTGTACCACTGAAAATATATAACTTCCGGACTAGCAAACACGGGCAACCCAGTTACTAATATTCCTGCTTCCAACTAAACGTCATGTTCTAGATTGTCGGAATCTTGTTGAGTACAACCATTCAATGACTCACGTGCATATTACATAATTGGTGTTAAGTTTATGCGAATAAGATAATTCCTAGTCAATACATATTTCATTTTATGCCCCACCTACGATAGTAGAGGGCATTATGTTTTCTGGTCTGTGCGTCCGTCTGTTCGTTCGTTCGTCCGTCCGTCTGTGCGTCCGTCTGTCCCGTTTCAGGTTAAAGTTTTTGGTCAAGGTAGTTTTGATGAAGCTGAAGTCAAATCAACTTCAAACTTGGTACACTTGTTGCTTATGATATGATCTTTCTAATTTTAAAGCCAAATTAGACTTTTGACCCCAATTTCACGGTCCACTGAACATAGCCTTACATCAACTGTCAAGATGAAGAACAGGAATAAAAGCCCTGTTCATTGATAATTTTCTATGTTTTCTATGTATTGTGTGCGATTTTGTCCCATGTACATTTACTCCATATCCTTTCATTTTCTATAGAAAATGAAAGTGGGAGTTTCAGGTTAAAGTTGTTGGTCAAGGTAGTTTTGATGAAGCTGAAGTCCAATCAACTTGAAACTTAGTACACTTGTTGCTTATGATATGATCTTTCTAATTTGAAAGCCAAATTAGACTTTTGACCCCAATTTCACGGTCCAATGAACATAGAAAATGAAAGTGGGAGTTTTAGGTTAAAGTTTTTGGTCAAGGTTGTTTTGATGAAGTTGAAGTCCAATCAACTTGAAACTTAGTACACATGTTCCCTATGGTATGATCTTTCTAATTTAAATGCCAAATTAGATTTTTTACCCAATTTCATGGTCCATTGAACATGGAAAATGATAGTGCGAGTGGGGCATCCGTGTACTTTGGACACATTCTTGTTTTAGAAATTTAATCTTGTGCTTGCACACTTTAAAACGTTTTCTATATTGTATAGAATTTACCATTGGAATCAAAAGTAATACCTAAGTGTTTATGACAGGAGACAATTCTACTACTTGATTTTGAAGTTCCATTTTAATTTCATCTGGAGAAGAATTACAGGAGAATAGCATAGTAATTGTCTTGTTAGGATTAAAATCAATAAACCAATCCTGAGACCATGCTGAAATTTGTTCTAAATCGCTATTTAAGACATCCTCTATTGTGTAAGGACTATTTCTTGAATAAGAAAGGGATGTTTCATCAGCACACAATCGAGTTAGACTTATCAAATTACCAGCTATGTCATATACCTGAATAAGGAATAGTAGGGAACCTAATAAAGAGCCTTGTGGAACTCCTGCATTAGTATTCTCAAAAGGCGAATATGAACTTGAAACAAAACGCTTTTGCAACTAATTAAGTTATTAAATACATTTTAAATACAATTTTTTCAAATACTTTGCCCACTGCTGATAATAATGAGATTGGTTTATAATTGGAAATCCGGTTTTGAAAATAAATATATGCTCAAACTGAAAGTCAACTCATTTTAAAGAAGTTTTGAAAATAAAATGGTTAAATGCATTTTTTTTTACATAAAGCACAAATAAATTTACATACATTATCAGATCAAAATATCTTAAATACCCCAGTCCAGAGATACTGTGTATATTCGACTGAATATACCATATCGATAATTTTACATTCGTACTTGTTACGTAACAAGATCTGTGTCCAGGTAAAAGATCCAGCAGGTGGTGTATATTCTAAAGTGTTTATCGCCTTCCATTTTACATCTGACGATGACATTTAGCTTTAGGGCCATTTTGTTTTCGCAAAGAAAAACTAAAATTAAAAAATTATATATATAATATTCTGTTGAAAATCTTTTAAAGGTAAACTGATAAGCATAACGTCTTCGCAATTTCTTGTTCAGATCCAGGGACACAGATGTCAGAATGAATAAGAAAACACTAAATTCTTAAACAATATATTGTAAAATGGACACCAAGCACATTTTGATAGACAAGTGTACTGATAGATTTTCTTGTGTATTTTCTATGTTCTGGAAACTTCAACATCCCATCAACAATATTTAAATTAAAGTCCTAAGTTTTATAGATTAAATATATTTTTTAAATATCATTTGCAAGGCTGCATGCACATTGCACCTATCGTTTTCATATATTTCTTTTCCGCCATGCATAAGTTTACTTTGACTTCTATATATATAATGTTTTCAGAGATCGATTTATAAACTTTATGCTTAAAATAATTAACCCACACAGAGCGATAGCACAGACAGAAAAATTCTCTGGAAAGAGGACTGTTTGCAAATCATTTTGAAAGAAAAACTGAATTATTTTGATATCCTAATGATAATGTTTCTTTTGACAGCACTATATTTTATTGATTATTCAATATATGTATATGGTATCCGGCATTTATATACATGTACATGCATAATAAAATCCTTGGATATATTTTAGTTGATTGATTGTAAGTTGTTTAATGTCCAGTGTAAACTATTTCAAACATTTCTATGAAGAAAAGAGTTTCTCATTCCTAGGAAGATTTAAGGATTTTTGTGCACAATGTAATTTAAAGTATTAACTCCGTGTTTCAAAGTAAAAAAAAAAACAATATTGTTTTTCTTCATATTTAAAAAAAATGGATTTGTTTTGTGCTCAATAGAATTTACTACGACAAATTAAATAGTATTTTCAATGAGGTTTATATTTAGGTGTGTGCCAAATAGGGAAACAATAAACTGGTAAGTTGGTGACCATTTAGACTTCGTTTAGATGAAACACGTCTTCAAAATTAATAGTTTAAAATTTTGGGAGTTAAAATTGTAAAGTGAAACTTTTCTTTTATTGTTAACTTTGCACTAAAATGTATATTCAAACCTATTCTATTACTTTCCTCTGAGCAAAGTCTTAAGGAAATATATATTGAATAACTCTATCAAATATGGTTTGTTTTAAACCGAATTAAACGTACATCAAACGGAACTGAAACTGTAGGAGATCATAGTGGGTTTAACGACAACGAGACAGCAATCAAACAACAAAAAACACATAAGGACAGCTAGTGGGCAACATATATAGTGTTCACCAATAGAAAGGTGTATACACAACATCCCTAATTTCTTTATCATTGTGAATAAATTTTTCCCGGAAAATAGAATACATGAACTACATGTCTTTGATTTAACAGAACAAATAATAAAAGATCTGGCATTAAAACGTGATTCTCCATATAATTTAAAATTGAAGAGAAAGCCAGAATATGAAAGTTATACAATTTAAAGAATACCAATCTTAAAGTTTTACTACTTAGAGGTATATTTTCCCTTTCTTTTAACCTACAAGTAAACTTCCTGAGAGCCGATGATTAAATATCCTAATTTTTCCGAAATGTTCATATATAATATTAATATGGCGTCAAGTGTTTAAACAGTTATTTGCCAATCAAATCGGTATGCACGTTAAATAAATATTAAAATGTCATATAAATAATGCTTAAAAATGATGCAATTATATTATCAATCTAAAATATAAATCATGAACACAAAAAAATAATATATGTATTAAATGACTGAAGCAATTTAAAATTCTAAGGATATTGTTACAATATTGCCGAAAACTGAGACTACTATAACTGTTATACGTGTAGTAGTCTCAGCCGAAAACAATACGTAATTGAAAAATATAAGCAAGTATGACAAACCAATCAAAATTTATTGTTTGGGATTATTCATGGTTGACTAGTTCTATATTAACCAGTGACACGTGTCCTAATTATTAAGAAAAGGGACAGAAAAGTATTAAACAGAAATAACCGTTTTTCAAAACTATATTTTCAAAATTCACTGCATGATTTAAACAGCTTAAAAGTGTTTCATTTATTTTATCTTTGTGCGTATACAAAAAATTGAAAGCAAGTTGAACTTCAATGTTCATGACTTACGAGTATTAGATTTCTTTTGAAATTGATCGATGAGCGGCTTTTCACAAATACCGAACAAAAGAATATGGCGTAAACGTCAATTAATGGACAAGCAACCCAACGAGAAAAATAAAATTTAAGAGGCATCTATAACTAGTTTTGAGTTAGAGAAATCATTCAATGCCATATGATTCTATTTAGGTTTGTGCGTTTTTCGATTTACGAATAAGTCAATAAGATAAAATAAATAAATAATTGAAGCCAAAAAAAAAAAAAAAAATACAAAAAAGATACATGAAATAAAATAATAACATAAGTTTACAAATACGTACCTAGGTGCATTTAATAAAGCAACATTTGAACTTATTATTACCATTTTTTTTTAATTGTAATTTTATGTTTATGTATATTTAATGTTACCCGATATGGAGTTCTTCTAAAAGATAAAATTCACTTGAATGGGTATTTCTGGTGTATATACATGTATCACACGTGCTATCTACATGTACAATATACAGAAATGACACGACTGGGTATTGTAAAGTTACTGAAGGGAGATTAATGTCAAATGCATATCCCCAGGCGAAGAATTTATTGGTTTTTCAGAACTGGATATCGGCCTTCAAAACACCGTGTGTACACAAACAAAACAGTATTCATCTTTTACGCAGTCTAGCCTGAGAATAAAAGTTTTGGCAATTTGTGTAGGATTTTAATTTTAGAATGTAATGAACAAGTAAGAAGATCGTTAGAAACCTTAAGTGAATCGGAAAATGAGCTATGCACGATGAAAGGAAAAAGTTTGGTGCGTCGATAAGAAATTTCATAGAGGCATGTGATATTTGTAAAATTTCAAGTCTTTCAATAACAACCATTTGTAGAACTGATTATTTCGATCCTTCAAATATGTGTAAAATAATTAAAATTTATATTTTTTAGTCTCTTTCATATATACAATTGTAGTATGTTTATAAATACTGTAGATTTGTATTTGATCATCGATTGCATGCATAACGTCCAGTGACAAATATTTCATGTATTCGTACAAAGAATTAAAATACAATTGATTGGTTATTTAAGGTAAATGATTTGCGTTAGAATAGGTGAAACTTGGCCAGAAGCTTACCTCTAAAATAAAGAAATATAAAAAGGTAGAGTTATTTTTAATTCTGTATTTTACTCATACATGGACTTAAGCACTTTTACAGTCAACATAACAGTTTTAACACCGACAGCAGGAATCACAAGCGACGCTGGTTCCATAGATGTCTTCAGCGAATTTTATATATCCCTGGCAATTTTCGGTTTATATCAGACTCTGACATTGAGGGAACAAATACCATGGATATGTCTTGTCTTTTTTTTAATACGTTTAGATATAAAACGTGTATCTCATACAAAGCCTCATTTATAGAACATTATATATAATTGATTGTGTCAAGGAAATATTTGGATCAGAGAAATAGTTGGTGGAGGAGAGAGAGAGAAAGAGAGAGACTTATATCGCGGTATTTGGTCTCATGTTATTCAAGTCAAAATGTGATGGGAGGAAACGTTTCCCCTTCGTTTTATATATATTCCATAATGATATTAGTTGGAGATTTAATCCAATCCAAACTAATAATTGTTTTTTTTTTTTTTTATCCCGCATCTTTTTATATTAAATTATTTCAACTCAAAATAATAATTGAAATAACTTTCTGAAATGAAACCCTAACATATATCAGACGCTTAACAAAACGATATACCATACGATTGATGAAACGCTAAACGATATCACATACCATACGATAAACGAAACGCTAAACGCTAAACCATACCATGTACCATACGACAAATAAAACGCTTAACGATACCATGAACCATACGATATACAAAACCCTAAACGGTGACATTTACCATACGATGAACGAACGATGAACGAACGCTAACCGAACGTTGTACGGACGCTATACGAATGATGTACGAACGATGACCGAACTCTATACGAACGATTCCCGAACGCTGTACGTACGATTCCCGAATGAAAAAGTGTTAACGATATTTTTACGTTACAGGGACTGTATTTTGAGACTTTTCGGACATTTTGTAAAGATTGTGTAAAATCACTGTTTTCTTATATTATTATTTTGCAATTATATTTCACTAAGGGTTTTGTTATTTTTATTGTGAAAGATTTAATATCAGTTCTATATGAAACTGTCAAAATTATTTGGTCACAGTATGTCACAGATTTTAATGAAACTCTGTTCAATATCTTATAATGACCAAAGAAAATGAAAAAAGTGTTTAAAAGTTTTCATAGCAACGGTTGCCATGGAAATCTAGTCCCTAGTTACAGAAGTGATGATTTTGCATTTGACAGAATTGCAAGTAAACTAATGATAGTTATAACAAAGTAAGAGGATTTTCTGATTCTCTTATATTTTTGTGTTTTCTTATGTGAAAACCTCGCTTCCATTAGTTATAGCATCTATAACATGCATATTGTGGTGATAAATGTAAATGTATGCCTCCATTTGAAGGACAATAAAAAGGTATTTGCCCAGTGTTTTGATATAAATCAAGTAGTTGGTAAACATCTATCAATATATTGTAAGACAATGAAAAAGTAAAATCAATGGAGAAACCAACATTAATGAACTAGAATACATGAATTAGTCTTGCACATATCAGGTAAATTACAGAGAGTTACGGTTCTTGATTTTCCTCTTTATAATTGGAGGTTGGATTGTATATTATTATGATACAAATGGCAGCAGACACACAGTGTAGTTTTCAGTCTTTTCATTCCACAGTAAATTGCTCAAATTTAGATACTTTTATCCGGTTAATTCATTTCCTACTTCTTTATCTACAATTCTGTTGAAAGAGTCTGGTTTACTTTTACAAAATTTACGGAATCTTTTATAATTTGTCAAAGTCATCTCAATGAACTGCAGGAACAGAATCGTCTGCGAAAGAAATCTAAGTGTTGTGGCATTCCTTTACACCTTTCGTCACTACCAGCCAACAAGTGGAAGAGATAAGCAAGAGATACGGTTCAGTCTTGCCAGTTGGTACACGTAAGTACACCTTTGATAAGTACCCTTCTTACATGTAACCTGTGTGCAAATTCCTTATTTACTAAAGGATTTTCAACAATATTTCAATTCCAGTAAGGAAAACGATCATTAAACTTCAAAAGGAGGGGGTATGTTTTTTTCTAAAAATATTCTGATGCCCAATTTGATGGAAAAAATCTTCTGGTTAAGTAGATGACAAAAAAATATTATGAATGCAGATTTCCCCGTACCTTATAGTTTTAAGTACTGAAAAATAATAAGATTGATAGTGTCAAAAATTTGTTCGCTTCATGTGGAAAAAATTTCTGACTCAGAAAAAAACACATAACACCTTATAACCATACATGTATATATATAAAAATATTCCTGGGAGTCAAATTTTGATACAGTTTTTATACGATGGCAAAACTATTTTATGGTCATATTATGGTATAGCCCAGTTGTGGTCTTTGGTGTCTGTGGTCACTTTCTATTCAGTCAATAATGCTAGTTCCAATATACCATTCCTTATGAAATTGTACTTTAGGGAATAGAATGGAACGGAACGGATTTAACATAACGGATTGAAATTTCACTTAAGGCTTCTGTAGGGGGGCATCTATGAAAATTTCATTAAAACAAAAATCATTAAAACAAAACAAACTTTTAATTTCTCTGTTTACGGCTTATAATATCTAGATAACACAATTGTATACACATGTACAATGTTTAATAATGTATAACATCGGTATTGAAATATCCTGTAGATGTACACTCTTGACCTGATAAATTATTGTGAATTCGACGCATTGGCAAGTCAGAGAAAAAAGTCTTACTCCTTTCATTCATTTTGATATCAAAGAAGTCAGACCACCGGTCGTCCTTTTTGACAATGAATTTTAGATATTTTATTCCGTTCAGTTCTGTTCCGCAATGTACCTATTGCTCTGAGGAATTGGTATTTAACGGTTTTGAACAAAACAGATATCTATATGAATACTGTAAACCAACTTATTTTTGCGAGCGATTTATTTTCCCGACTTTCATGAGTAGAAAAATAATGCAAATATAAATCGTCGCAAATAAGTAAATTTTATTAAACTAGAAAATCGCGAATTAAAGAAGCCATGAAATTGACTTGAATTGGTATACAATGGAATAACGCGAAATAAAGTATCCATGAAAATAAGTTGGTTTACAGTACAGCAGTATGATAGAATAAATTGTCTTACACCTCTTTTTCATTTTTTTAAATGAGTGGTAAGTGTTTTAGATATGCATTCAATAACCGGATCAATAATTTATATGAAACAGACAAGTCAGATAAAAGTATTACTCCTTTCATTCGTAATTATATCTAAGAAGACAAGACGTCCGTTGTCCTTTCTGAAAATTTTTAAAGATGTCCCCTATGGATACCTTTAATGAAATTCCGTTCGTTTTGTTTCGTTTTGTTTCATTCCGTAAAATACCAATAGCGGTTTGGTATTTGGCCCTCACTATAAATTTATTTTGGCAATAATAAAATTTTTATTTACACATGTTACATTATGCAAAAAGTACCCAGGTGTGGGTTACAGGCTCCTGGGAGACTCTAGTTTTATTGTTACAACTATGATATATAAAGATCTCAGTACAAATGTAAATAGTAAATTTCACTCTTGTATCTTGTTTTTTTTTTATATTATAGCTATCTGTACATCATGCAGAGGAAAATCTTTAGAGATGGCTTTAGTGACTCTGATGTTAATCAATCAGTTGAAGAAGTACCGTAAGTATTATTGTATAAACTTACAACATAAATTTGTATGGTATTAGTATATAATATGTATATATGTGTGGAATGCAAAGATATGGAGTAAATGTACATCAAACAGTACAAATGTATGCCATACAGGAAAAAACATTACAAAAGAAGAACACTTTATTGTTCATTTGCCTCTGATGCAAGACCTAGTCAAAAATTTACTCGGTATACCCCACAGGAAATTCAAAAATGCATTTTGCTCTGGTTTGAGAAGTATTCTGTCTAAAGTGACTGATTACACTTCAGTACTATTCAAATTATGATAAGATATTAAATCTACAGATGGAGGATTGTGAACAAATTTTCATGTATTTACTAAGAGCCTCTTCTGGACTTTTTTCCATTTAAGGAAAAAAGAAATCTGCCAAGGTTTTATGAAAGACACAGTGCTGTGTATATGCATATCTAAGTAATTTGAATGGTCTAGTTAAGGTAGAAAACCTGTAACATGACTTTAAATGTTTATAGCTTATTCAAACCAAGATCCTTTTTAGAGTTAAATTGAGGAGCCACTGCAGCAAAAGACAGAATCATCTGAGGGATTCTTCCTGAAACCAACCCCTGATCACAGCTATGATTATTATGAACATGTACATGTATGTACAAAGCATTTATCAGCTACCATAGATGTTACATTATATAGTCAAATTAAAAAAAATGTTTTTTTAAAGTGACCACATGAAAAGATTCCACCATGATTACTAGTATTGGTTGATTATAGATATTTATCAAATTGAATACAACATATATTTAATTTTGAAATTTTACAATGAATTATGGAGATACAAAATCATGGTGAAAACATTTTCTTTTTTCGGTCATGCGGGCAGTGCTCGATAAAAATATAAAACAACCATATTAAAGGGATAAATCTAAAAACACGCACACTATTAAAATTGCTACACATAATTATCATACAATGTATGTAGTTCGATTCATAGAATTCAAGAATCATTATAAATTGAAACATATAATTATACCCCACCCAACGAGATGCTGAGAGTATAATGATTTTGACCCGTCCCTCTGTCTGTCCGTCAGTCCATCCGTCGTCCGTCCGTCAGTCCTGTTTCTTGTCATCGCAACTCCTCTAAAACCACACAACAGAATTTCATGAAACCTTTTAGATAATAAGGACATACTATGTAGTTGTGCATATCGACAGGAAATTACAATTCAATTCTTTTCTAGGAGTTACGCCTTTGAACTTATTTACTTTAATGTACCACTGCAACAGTTTGTCATCGCAACTCCTCTCAAACCACACAACAGAATTTCATGAAACCTTTTCAGATAATAAGGACATACTACGTAGATGGGCATATCGACAGGAAATTACGATTCAATTTCTTTTCCAGGAGTTACGCCTTTGAACTTGTTTGCCCAATATACTACTGCAACCTTTTGTCATCGCAACTCCTCTCAAACAACACAACAGAATTTCATGAAACCTTTTCAGATAATAAGGACATACTACATAGATGTGCATATCGACAGGAAATTACGATTAAATTTTTTCCAGGAGTTACGCCCTTTGAACTTATTTGCCCAATATACTACTGCAACCTTTTGTCATCGCAACTACTCTCAAACCACACAACAGAATTTCATGAAACCTTTTCAGATAATAAGGACATACTACGTAGATGTGCATATCGACAGGAAATTACGATTCAATTTTTTTCCAGGAGTTCGCCTTTGAACTTATTTGCTTCAATGTACCACTGCAACAGTTTGTCATCACAACTCCTCTGAAACCACACAACAGAATTTCATGAAACTGTGTAGATAATAAGGACATACTATGTAGATGTGCATATTGACAGGAAATTATGATTCAATTTTTTTCTGATACAATTTTTTTCTTACACTTATTTTATTTTCTCCAATGACAATGTGGGGCGTGGGGTATGTGAGCGCTCACTAAGGTTCTTTCATTTTATTTGTGCTTATAAAGTCATGTGATTTACATATATGATAATCATGATTAGTTTATTGTCATATAAGATGATAATGATGGATGGCTGCTTAATATCCAGCGGCAAGTTACTATGCATATTCAGGACGTTCTAACCCACGACCACCGCCACTCGAGGTGAACATGCTATTGTCATATATTAATCATATATAGCACATGTAACCCTATACACTAATGGGAATCATATATTTGTGCAATTTGTAGTTCAAGCTTGTTATGTAATCATTTGTAGTTCTTATTTTGTCATGTAATACAGGAAGAGATCCATAGTGTGATTACTAATAAACAAAACAGACACTAAGGCTAAATAAAGATGTGGCTTTCTTATTACCCTACCCTCCTTATTTTTTAAGCTCAAAGATAGCCTACCCTAAAGTTTTTTGTCATTTTATACGACCTCAAAAATTTTGCGATTGTATATTGGTATGGCGTTGGCGTCGTCGTCGCCGATCCGAAGACACATTAGTTTTCACTATAACTTTAGTTTAAGTAAATGGATCTCTATGAAATTTTACCATAAGGTTCAATACCACAAAAGGAAGGTTGGGATTGATTTTGGGGTTATGGTACCAACAGTTAAGGAATTAGGGGCCAAAAGGGGCCAAAAATAAGCATTTTGTAACTTCCAGACAATAACTTGTGTGTAAGTGTATGGATCTCTCTGACATTGTACCACAAGGTTTCATATCACAAAGGAAAGGCTGGAACTGATTTTGGGGTAATTGCCTCTAAATTTTAGGAATTAGGGGCCAAAAAGGGCAAAAACAAGCATTTTCTAGTTTCATGATAATAACTTGTGTGTAAGTGTTTGGATATTTCTGAAATTGTACTACAAGGTTCCATATCACAAAGGAAAGCTGGAATTGAGTTTGGGGTAATTGCCCAAAACGTTAAGGAAGGGGCCAAAAGAGGCCAAAATAAGCATTTTCTAGTTTCCAGACAATAACTTGTGTTCAAGTGTATGGATCTCTCTGAAATTGTACTGCAAGGTACCATACCACAAAGGGAAGGCTGGGATTGATGATGGGGTAATTGCCTCAATATTTTAGGAATTAGGGGCCAAAAGGGGCATTAAAAACAAGCATTTTTCTTGTTTCAGGACAATAACTTGTGTGTAAGTGTATGGATCTTTCTGAAATTGTACTACAAGGTTCCATTATCACAAAGGAAAGCTGGGTTTGAGTTTGGGGTAATTGCCTAAACGTTTAGGAATTAGGGGCTAAAAGGGCCAAAAACACATTTTCTAGTTTCCAGACAATAACTTGTGTTCAAGTGTATGAATCTCTCTGAAATTGTACTGCAAGGTACCATACCACAAAGGGAAGGCTGGGATTGAGTTTGGGGGTGATGAATCATAAGGGGTTTAAAAATTTGGGGAGGATTTTTTTTCCTTTTTTTCTTTTAAAATATTCCATTTAAGTTGGTTATTTCTGATTTATATTTAAAAGCAAATAATAATGATATGGTAGGAGAAACGCACCAAACAGGATGTGTAAATTATTATATAATAAGTATTGTGCAATAGCAAGAAATTTTCAATTGCACAGTATTGCACAATAGCAAGAAATCTTCAATTGCACAGTATTGCGCAATAGCAAGAAATCTTCAATTGCACAGTATTGCGCAATAGCAAGAAATATCCAATAGCACAATATTGCATAATAGCAAGAAATTGTCAATTGTACAGTATTGCATAATAGCAAGAAATATTCAATTGCACAGTATTGTGCAAAGAAGATACCATTATAAATTGCTTATTTCTTGACCAATTTCAATGGGGTTTTATTCTTGAACTCTTGGGGTTCTTTAATATGCTGAATCTAACCGTGTATTAAGTTTTTGAATTTTGGGCCCTGTTTTAAATTGGTCCACATTGAGGTCCAAAGGGTTCAAAATTAAACTTTGTTTGATTTCATCAAAATTGAATTATTGGGGTTCTTTGATATGCCGAATCTAACCGTGTATTTAGATTCTTAATTTTTGGTTCTGTTTTCAAATTGGTCTATATTAAGGTCCAAAGGGTCCAAAATTAAACTTAGTTTGATTTTAACAAAATTGAATTCTTAGGGTTCTTTGATATGCTTAATCTAAACATGTATTTAGATTTTTGATTATAGGCCCAGTTTTCAAACATATTAAAATAAAAATATATACATACCTACAGTGGTGATCACTTCTAACCTCTCATTAAATCTGTCAGAATCTGTCAGGAGAACTGTTCTAGGACAGTACGTAGAACTGTCAGTCTGACACCTTTAGTCAGTTCTAGCTAGAACAGTTCTAACCTAGAACTGATTTGGTCAGTTCTACCTAGAACTGATTTGGACAGTTCTACCTAGAACTGATCCTGACAGTTCTACCCTAGAACAGTTTTAGACAGTTCTACCTAGAACTGACCAAATTTTTGGTTTTGGTCAGTTCTACGGTTAGAATTGATTACAAATTGAAATTCTACGGCTAGAATTGATTTATAAATTATACGGCTAGAATTGATTTATAAATTCTACGGCTAGAATTGATTTATAAATTCTACGGCTAGAATTGATTTATAAATTCTGGCTAGAATTGATTTATAAGTTTTAAGAACTCACTGTTTAAATATCAAGGCTTCGCAAAATAGCGATTAATATTATATAGAGTTTTGCTATTTTGACGGTTTTATTTCAGATTTTAATCAAGAGAACATGTTTTACCCGCGATATTCTGCATGTATGTGCCTGTTCCAAGTCAGGAGACTGTAATTCAGTGATTTTCTTTTGTTGATGTGTTACATAAATTATTTGTTTTTCGTTCATTTTTGTACATAAATAAGGCCGTTAGTATTAGGGGGCATTATTATTTGAATTGTTTTACATTTGTCATTCCGGAGTCAGGATGGCTCGTTTCACATAACAAAATTATCTGACCTCATTAACCAAATGTAATAACTTGTTTCCCAATCCACTATTACATGTATTATAAATAAATATGTTTTTAAATTAAACTTAAACTGACCATTTTGCTCTTCATCATGTAAATCTATATACATTTAGCCGCACACTGCAGTAATCCAGTTATATTTTTAGGCAAGGATGTATTGTACAAATGACAGCAATTATATTGGAAAACAATGACTTCAAAATTTTGTTTGCACTCAATTTATAGTACTAGCATGTCCTCTTTTATTCAAAATATTGAGTCGTAAACAAATGCGATATCTGTTTACGAGTAGTTTTCATACCCGGACGGACCTGTTTAACACAAATCTTTTGACCGCATCAATCTAAACTGACATTATTTGCTCTTTTTTCTGCAAACTTATATAGCTGCACAGTAATTCAGTTATAATTTTAGGTCAAGAGGACTGTAATATACTACAAGTTGGAATATTGGAATATTGGAAAACAATAACCACAAAATTTTGTTCGCATCAATTTATAGTGCCAGCATGTCCTCTTTTATTCAAAATATTAAATCGTAAACAAATATCAGTAGTTTTCATACTTCAGACTGAGTCGTGTAATAAAATCTTTTGATCGCATCAACCAAAACTGACCACATTTGCTTTTTTTTTATGTAAATCTATATAGCTGCACAGTAATTCAGTTATTATTTTAGGTCAAGAGGACTGTAGCATACAAATAACTGCAATATTGAAATCAATGACCACAAATTTTTTTCGCATCAATTGAGAGTGCCAGGATTTCCTATTTTATTCAAAATATCGCATCAGAAACAAATATCAGTAGTTTTCATATCTCAGACTGACTCATGTAACAAAATTATTTGTCTGCATCAATCAAAACTGACCATATTTGACAGCATCAACCAAAACTGACCATATTTGACCGCATCAACAAAACTGACCATATTTGCTCTTTTTATGTAACTCTTATAGTCGCATAGTAAATCTGTAATATTTTTATGCAAGGATGGATTGTATAATACAAATGATAGAAATATTGGAACACAATGCTATCTATTTTCGTTTGCATCAATTTAGAGTGCCAACATGTCCTCTTTTATTCAAAATATTGCATCATAAACAAATATCAGTAGTTTTCATACCACAGACTGACTGGTATAACAAAATTATTTGTCCGCATCAACCAAAACTGACCATATTTGCACTTTATTATGTACAAGATGTAAATCTTAATAGCATAAAGTAAATCACTTATATTTTTATATCAGGATGGATTGTTTAATATAAATGAAAGCAATATTGGAAAACAATGACTACAAAATTATGCTCGCATCAGTTTATAGTGCCAGCATGTCCTCTTTTTATTCAAAATTTTGAATCGTAAACTAATTTCAGTAGTTTTGATATCTCAGACTGACTCATATAACAAAATTATTTGTCCGCATCAACCAAAACTGGCCATATTTGACAGCATCAACCAAAACTGACCATATGTGACAGCATCAACCAAAACTGACCATATTTAACTGATTTTTATAGTTCGTTCTTATGTTGTACTGTTATATCACTGTCCCAGGTTAGGGGAGGGTGGGATCCGCTAACATGTTTAACCCGCCACATTATGTATGTATGTGCGTGTCCCAAGTCAGGAGCCTGTAATTCAGTGGTTGTCGTTTGTTTATGTGTTACATATTTGTTTTCGTTCATTTTTGTACATAAATAAGGCCGTTAGTTTTCTCGTTTGAATTGTTTTACATTGTCATTTGGGGCCTTTTAAAGCTGACTATGCGGTATGGGCTTTGCTCATTGTTGAAGGCTGTACGGTGACCTATAGTTGTTAATTCCTGTGTCATTTGGTCTCTTGTGGACAGTTGTCTCATTGGCAATCATACCACATCTTCTTTTTATATTTACACTTTATTATGTAAATCTTAATATATATATATATATAGCCGCATAGTAAATCACTTATAGTTACGTATCACGATGGATTGTATAATTCAAATGACAGCAATATTGGAAAAATTTCCACATCAATTTAGAGTACCAACATGTCCTCTTTTATTCAAAATATTGAATCGTAAACAAATTTCAGTAGTTTCAATATATCAGACTGATTCGTTTTAACAAAATTATTTGACCGCATCAACCAAAACTGAACATATTTACACTTTATCAAATAAATATATATGGCCTCATTGTAAACCATATTTTGGAAAGATTAAGCTTTTGATGTTGTTGATCATGAAATTTTATGTAAAAACTTCAAATTTATGGCTTCCATGAAGATACTGTTGATTTTTAAAATTATATTTGAGTGAAAGAACACAGCAAGTCCATATAAATAATCAGTTTTCTGATAAAAGTTTATAAATTTTGGTGTTCCACAGGGCTCAATACTTGGTCCCATTTTGTTTGTTTTGTACATAAATGACCTTCCATTACACATCAAAACTGCCATACAGACTTGTATGCTGATGACACAACTATGCATACATCAGGAAAGAGTATTGCTGATATGCAATTAGAAGTACAAGATGATCTCTAATGTGTTGAAAAATGGTGTCATGAAAATAACATGTTCATAAATTCGGATAAGACGAAATGTATGGTTATAGGTACAAGACAAAGGCTGCGTTTAAATCAAGCAGAACCTGTTCTAACTAGAATAATATTCTTCAAAAATCAGCAATTGAAAAACTTTTAGGTGTTAGAATTGACTCTAATCTGTCCTGGACAGGCCATGTTAATTACTTATGTTGATCAATATCATCTAGACTTCATTTACTCTCTAAAATCAAGAAATTTCTAAATATTGATTCAAGAAAATTATTTTATAATGGCTATATTCTCCCACTGATAGATTATTGTTGTATTATTTGGAGTGGTTGTGCTAAAATGAGCTAGTCAGAATAATAATATTGCAGAAAAGGGCTGCAAGACTCATTTTAGATGCTGATCCACTTTCATCATCAGCTCCACTGTTTAAACAGCTTGGGTGGATGACAGTAGAGAACAGAATCTCATACCACAAATCTGTTTTGATGCAGAAATGCCTTAAGAACGAAGCCCTATATATCTCACTGAAAAATTTAAAGAAATGCCAGAAATAAACCAATATTGTTTGAGGAATGCATCTTGCAAAATTTACAAGTTCAAAAGCCAAAACAGAGCTGTATAAGAAATCTTTTATATATTCAGGATCTGTTTTATGAAATAACTTACCAATATCCCTGAAAAAATCAACCTCAAGTACAAGCTCATTCAAAAGATTTTAAAATTACTTGTTGGAACATTAAGAAGCTGTGTAATTTTATATGTATAATAATTTTCACACACTTACTCAAACTTAAGATATTGTTGAGGTAATTTGAATGATGCCAATACTATATGAATTTGTAATTTTACCTGTTTTGAAAATTGTACATTTCATAACAATTTTTATTTCATTTTTCATATATGTGTGTTTGTTTGATATTTCATAATTGTTTGTTATATTTCATTGTATTTCATGAGGGCCTCAGGAAGATTAGTTTTATAGCTAACTGTGTAACCCACTTTAAATAAAAAATTATTATTATTATTATTATTATTATTATTATTATTAATATTTCTATGTCAGGACGGATCGTATGATAAAGATGACACCAACTTTGGAACACAATGTATACCATATCTAAAAATTTTGTCCACATCAATTTAGCGTGCTATTATTTCCTCTCTGTATCCATAATAATGAACCGTCACTGAAGTGACTTTTTGAGTCAGTAGTTCGTGATGGTTTGTTTTTAAACAAAACTATTTAACGGCATCATCCAACACTCACATGACTGATTCATATACTTTATTTTAAAATGAAAAGTACATGTATGAGAAGTTCCTTCTTGGAATAGTATACTGTTAATATAATTTGAAGAAGGCAAAGAAAAATGATTGATTTTGTTTGTAGCCTAACGTCCAGTGGCAAATGTTTCATTCATGTTCAGATCGAGTATATTTTCTGATGTTCCAGACTCCCAGATATCATTTATAATCGTTATGGATAAGTCTGGCTAAATTGACGAGATGGTGCAAATGTACATTGTTTTTACGTTATACAACACTTTTTCATTAATATCCCATAATTCATCCACTGTACAATTTTTCGTTTGAACATTTGTCAAAACAGAATCTTAAATCATGAATGTAAATCCAAGGCAAACAAGGTAAATTACGATTAAAATCCCATGAATTTAATTAAATGCAGAGTTATATTTAGGAAGAGACTGTTAAAAGCGGGAGCGAAGAAACGTAAACAATGATGTTTATATGCAATCTTATAAAATATTTCTCCGATGAGTTGGATAACCTTTCTATCCACTTGATATTTGTACATGTAACGTTTGATCAGTAAAAATATAGAAAATCTGCTATTATATAGTAAAGTAATTGGAACTGATTTTTTCTTCTAAATTCTAAAGTGCCCTTATTGCAGTGGCGTCATTTAGAACTTTTCTACAGTCCTGACTGATTTAGTCAGTTCTGCTGACAGTTCGACGGTTAGAACTGATTTGGACAGTTCTACCTAGAACAGTTTTAGACAGTTCTACCCTAGAACTGATCCTGACAGTTCTACCTAGAACTGATTTAGTCAGTTCTACCTAGAACTGATTCTGACAGTTCTACTTAGAACAGTTCTAGGGTAGAACTGTTCTAGGTAGAACTGTTCTAGGACAGGTTAGAACAGTTCTATGACAGATTATTCTGACAGTTCTAATGAGAGGTTAGAAGTGATCTCCACTGTACGTACCCTATTTTTTCAAAGATGTAATAGGAAACACATATTATTTTTTGCCTAAAATTAATACTAATTTTGTTGAATAAAGTTTTGGAACTGTTCATTATAGTAACTGTTTTTGATATTTCACAATATTTTAACAATGAAATTCCATTTATGATGTGCCTTATAATTTCAGGACAGCAATTTATCCAGTCAAGAAACACAGCAGAGCCAAAACAGCCAAGCATCGGATGCATCAGTGGCTAACATTGATCGTCTTGGAAAGCTTAATGAATTTCTTCAAGCATGTAACACAAGCCCAGTAAAGAAAATTAGAGAGCCATTGAGTGCTTCAAGTGAGAGGACACAAAGAAGATACACTGAAAAAGCAAATGAATGCCTTTCTCTTCTTTTAGAGACAATGTGCCCAGGAGAAAGTGAGCAGTTAAAAGAGAATATTTTTTCAAAACTGGAAAAAAATATGACAAGGATTGATTCTCCACAATTTATTGATGCTCTTGTAGAAAGCTACATGAGGGCAGAGACTTCAACAGTGAGGTGTCAGATACTCTCTATCTTATCAAGCCATTCTAAATTTGAGGACATTAATAAAAAATTCCATCCTTGACGAGCCACAAATATTATACAGCAAAGAAACATGCTAAGGAATTTGGATTGGGGCACCTGTTATAAAGAAAAACAGACAAGAGGAGAGTGGATGATGCCAAACTGGAACACTTTTGGACTTCATCACATCAAACCATGTCATTAAGGACTTGCCACTGGGTGAGAAAACACTGACATTTTCATCTGGAGAACTAATTCAGACTCCATATGTTATAAGATGTTTAGCTCCAGCAACTATTGTCAAACAGTATGCTAGAATATGTCAAGAAGAAAATTTTAATGCAATTGGTAAGTGTGTGTTAGCTCAAATATTTTAGGAACTATCTTATTGGCGAAGTTTTATAATTGACTATAAAGTGTTGATATTAATTTTTATGGCCCCATAACAAAGTTGTCGGTGCCATATAGTTTACCTTGTCCGTCATTCCGTCATTTTGTCATTCCGTCATTCCGCAACAAACCATTATACAGACTTTTTCTAAACGCCTTCAGATATTGGGCTTATTTTGGTATGTGAATTAACCATAATGAGTTACAGATCAAGTTTAAGTTTCGTTCTGTTCCGCTTATTTGGCGAAATAACAGGCTTTGGATTTTGACAAATTGTTGAAAATCACAGTTATACAGATTTTTATTTTAAACACCTTCAGATATTGGACTTATTTTTGGTATGTGAGTTAACCATGATGAGTTACAGATCAAGTTTAAGTTTAGTTCCGCTCGGCTGATTTTTGCTGAAAATTAAGGGTTTACGACTTTGAAAATTGTTGAAAATCACAGTTATAGGGACTTTTTTTCTATGCGCCTTGAGATTTTGAGCTGATTTTTGATATGTGAGACTACCATCATGTGTGTGTCCACATGTGTTGTTGAAATTGCAGATTTTCAACTTTTGAGACGGGGCCATTCGTGTCGTTTCAACACATCAAGTTCTTAATTAAGTCAACTATTCAGATACATGCAAGTGTTAATGTCGTTGGCTTTAACACAGACATATATAAGAATGTAATGAAAACATAAGTTCCAACCAGAAAGCAATATACTAAATTCAATGTGTTCACAATGTATTGCAAGGTGGACCTGTCCCTTAACACAAATAAATGTAAATACACTAAATACTAGACACTTTGATTTTATAGTGAAAAGCAGTAAATACACTAAATACTAGCCACTTCGATTTTATAGTGAAAAGCAATGTACCAAAATATAAGTTTACAAAAAACAATAAAATTAATAGACAAAAACCACAAATTGCATTGTCTCCTGGCTTAACTTGAAATGGCATAATTAGTGGTGAGGTTAACAATGGTTAAACACGTCTTATGAAATCTCAACCATTCCCTCTACCACTTGTTCCCTTTGCAGTATGAGTTAAAACTAAATATATTTGAAACAATCAATTCAATTTAAGTCCACTATATACATCAGACCAAAAAATGCAACAAAATACTACTGATGTACAAATAAATAATATTGAACAATTATGCAATTTTTATAAATGTACAATTTATTAAATTATTATCCAATTTTAGGAGAGAGTACCATGTATCAGATTTTGTCAGAATGTAGTGCAGCAGTCCGTAAATCTGTTGAGGGTGTAGATTAATCGTTGCTGAAGCAGGTGAAGCTTTCCGTGAGTTGGAAAACATAGTGAACCAAATTCCAATGAACAATGATGGGAAGGAAACCATAGAAAACCTACTGAAAGCAAAGCACTATCTAAAGACAGATTATAAGGTTAGTTATTGGTGTCTTGAATATATATAATGATATACTTCATATGGTGAACAAATTCCTGGTGTGTCTTTCAGCGAAAAAGCTGGTATCAAAACAGAAAATCCTTTATTAGAAAAAGGACGAAAAGCAAGGCATTGCTTTATTTAAATCAAATCATTGCCTCAGATTTTCAAAGAAATCAACACAGTTGAAACACAGACCACGAAGATTACCAAAATGAACTGTTACCTAGATAAAATATCATTATTACCGCTTCCTCAACAAGGAGGCGGATAACAGGAGACTGTATTTGTACATGCCATTATTCGTTAAGTATAATATATTTGACTATTCATGGACACAGACTTGATCGGCCTTATATATCAATAGAAAATAGTCCAACAAACCAATAAATGTTTTTATTTCATTTTCAGATGCATGTCAGAACCTCGTCAACTATTGCAGACCATTGTTTTGTACATGCCCTTAGCCAAACTGGTAGTGTATATTTTCGAAGACCAGTGCCCACATGATCACATACATCAGTGTCCACAGTGTTATCAGCTGGAACATACCTTGTCAACTATTTTGACCAAGACAGCTGATGTGGGATGGGACAACCAAAGGCATACTTGTTTAAGGTATTAAACAATATATTAGAGGATACCTGCATAAATCCAAAGATGCTGTTAAATTAAATTTATCAGTGAATGAATGTACTGAAAACAAGTTTGTTTAAGACAGGTTTTACATTTAATTACATATAAGGTGTTTAGACAGTTGACACCCTTATTTTTTGTTTAAGACATTTTATTGTTTTCATGTTGCATGATAAGCATCACAGATCCCATAGGGATCACTTTTGTAAAAGTTGTATGGCTGTCTGTCTGTCCATGTAGTAAATTTCAAAGAGGCATCAATCCCTGTAAAAGTCTTTCTAAAGCCAACATACTCTTACATATTACAAAAGTGGCATACCTG
Source organism: Mytilus coruscus (assembly GCA_017311375.1). NCBI lineage: Eukaryota > Metazoa > Mollusca > Bivalvia > Mytilida > Mytilidae > Mytilus > Mytilus coruscus. Next base: position 46,807,451 of record CM029598.1, read on the forward strand.
TTACAGCATGATGTATATAACATGTATAAACCATGACAAGAAAATGATCAGTGTTGTACTAGAATGGAAATAATTGTTTTGTATAAGAGTGTTATCATGAGTTTACTGCCACACAAATATATTTTCCCAGCTCTTGTATGGACGACTTGTAAAATCAATTTGTGAAAGAGAAATCTACAATTATGTTTGTAATGTTTACAGTTTTAAAATGCTTTTGAATGAAAATTCTGTTTATATTTTTAGGTTGAGAAATCTGTGAACGCATAATTAAGGAGTTGAAGTCCCATATATTGCGAGCAAAAGTTCAAGACAGTGCCGAGCAGATATCACATCAAATCTGAAGGAAGGAGAAATGTTTTGGTTGCAGACTGAAGTTTCTCCCTCGAAATTTAGGAGGCCAAACAGATTGGTTTGGCAAATGGGAATCAACTGGCATATAGCAGTATGTGCTACCAAAAAAGATGACAACTACATACTTGACACATATGTGCACATATTAGATGCACAGACCCCACAGGACTCTCAACTGACTGCTGTGTTGATGGTAGATACCGTGAAAGATATGGTAAATCGCAAGAGGATTGATAAAGTACACATATGGTCTGATAATGCTGGCTGTTATAAAAGCACCTTCACCATTTATGCTCTTTATCAAGAACTCCCAAACTTGATAAAGTCCTACAACTTTTGTGAGGCACAGGACGGAAAAGGCCCCTGCGATCGTAAGGCGTCCCATATCAAGGCAGCAATAAAAAGACACATTAATGAAGGAAATGATGTTTTGGATGCATCTGATATGAAGAGGGTAAGAATTAGTCTTTTGAAATAAATGCATATTATTATCTTGCTACAACAGCACAACAAAGTGAATCTTCATCTGTTTGTCACATCCAGAGTTGAAGTTGCTTTTTTGGACATTCAAAAGGTATGGGAATAAAAATATAAAATGCCTAGTAAAATGTTCATTTGCGAGTTATAATTTTGCAACATGATAAAACAAAAAGTATATTTCTTGATAACAATCATTCCATTCATTATGTATAGAGCCATAACTACTGTTTCTCAAAATTGAGAAATTTCTTTCACAAAACAAATGTCAGCTGCATTTATAGTCTGAAGTAACATCTATTGATTCCATATTCTAATGCAATGTTTATGTAACAATTTTTTTCATTGGCTAAAAGTTACCGTCAAATCCACAGTTGACCAGGCGTAACTAAGGAGGGACCCTGCCATTTTGAATTGATTGGATCAACAAATGTTTGATTACTAAAATATTATCGAAAATAAAACAACACCTACCTCGAATTCGACATTTTAATGTAATTTTATTCGAATTTGAATCGTAGAGATAACGTAATAACCTTCAGTTTGTAAGTTTTCATTTGTATGACGTCACGTTTAGCCATGACGTCTTTGTGCCAAAATCATTCATAAAATCTTGCCCTGAACTGATTTTGTATTTGATATATAAGTTTAATATTGTACTTGTATTTACAGGCTATTGATTTACAACAAAAAGGAAAGTATAGAGTCAGAGTTGTGACACCAGTTATTGATGCAGATGCTGAAAAAATTCATGTAAAGCCCATTCCAAACATTTCAACTCTCAGCAACTTTGAATTTAGCTCTGATGGGCTAACGGTGTGGAGAGCATACAAAGTTGGACCAGGTATGTTGTAAAAGAATCGTTTTCAAGGATTTATTGTTTATAGCTAACCTGACCAAAAGGGTCGTTGGATACTTTTTAAAAAATGTGGTTAGACTGTGTGGACGAGAACCAGGAAAATAATTTTCCAAGGAAAAAATATTGAATCTAAAGTATTTGCTATGTTATAATATTTTAACATTGGTTTGCATTTGACAACGATGAAAAAAAAAAATTTGAGAAGTAAAAATAACCGTCAAAATTGCTGTGTTATCCTTGATTTTAACCTGAGTTTATTTTATGATTTTTAACATTATGTAACAAAATAAATAAATGATCATAATCATTTCATGTAATTTTCTTTTCAGGAAAGCTGATACCATGGAAAATAATGTACTTATACATGCTTACAGTTGAATGTTGTCCACACATGGTCATCTGATGTTATTCCTGCCATTCTTCCACCAGGTACATAATGGTTTTCTTGATGTTTGGTCTGTCTGTTATTCATTTATATCAGTGGGGATCCAGAAATTTTCATAAGTGGGGCCCTCTGACTGCCTAAGAGGGGCCCGCTCAGTCATGCTTCAGTGATTCCCTATATAATAAACCAAATTTTTTCCCCAAAGGGGGCCGGGCCCCTGTAAAACACTCTAAATCCGCCTCTGTATATACCAGACAATATGAGTATATTCATATGGTATGACCTTTCATTTATACGGTTGGACCAAGATTGATGAAAACAATTAGAAACTTGTAATATATAAGTTCATCTGGAGTATAAAATACCTTTTGTCATTAAAGATATTGAATCATGCTTTATCAAGCAAATCAAATATATTGGTTTCAAGAAAAGAATCCTTTCAAACTTCCATTTAATTTGACAAAAAAATCAAATGTAAGGGAGAGACTTGTAATCTATTAGTTCAATGTTGAGTACTGAATACCTCTGGAGAATGGTACTACAAGATTTGGTCACTCTGATCTACACTTTTACTTGAGTGACCAGTTAAATTATGTTTCGTCTGTTTCTCAACAAATATGTATACTATCTTGTATAAACAGCTACAAGTATTATCCTGATCTTTTAGACATTTGATATCAAATGAATATTTTAATGACATTTTAGATGATGAATCTGAGGCACATGATGAATCTGCCCAGCCAGCTTTAAAAAGAAGAAAAACATCTGACCATGTGTTTCACTGCTCTAACGAAGACTGTGACAGATCATTCAGAACAATGACATCACTAGATAATCATCTTCTTCTTGGCAATTGTAATGTGCATGTGGAAAAAAAAGTAGTAGACAGGTGTAAAGTAATGTACAACGTTAAACTTGGACCATTAATGCCATCACAATTCAGTCTGATGACGCTGAAAAAGAAAACACCACTGAAGTACCTGAGGAAAGAGGATGGGCATTGAAAGTGAAAAAACCCAAAGTTTTGTTCACGGACGCCCAAAAACAGTATCTGTCTAAAAGTTTAACATCGGAAGATAACGGGAATAAAGAGGACCCTGCCAAAGTTTCGAGAGATATGCCATATGTTCTTAAGGATGGTCAGAAAAGGTTTACCAGGAACACTTTTGACAACCTCACAAGTGGCTAGTTACTTTTCTAGACTCGCACTGAAAGACAGAAAAAATGATATACAGGACCAAAATGACTTTACAGCAGCATCTGCTGACAAAAAACTGTTTGGTCTGAAAAAACAAATTCTTTCTCATGTTTAGATATTGTGTGATTTCGTTCAGGGTCACTTATTAAAAAAATTTTGTGGGGCATGAAACAAGTTTCTAAAAGAAAAAAAACACTGTAAATATCAGATAAGATTTAAAGAAATGCTGAAATGTTATAAAATAATATATTTTTATGCCATAAAACAAGTTAATTTAAAAGTTAATTTACAAGAAAGAGTAAAATTTTGGATTTTATTGATGGAGAAGTTTCAGAGAATTAATAAATTATTTTGGGAAATTAACAAAGTTTTCTGGGTGGTCTAATTGATGCAAATTTTTAAAAATAACTTAATTGTATCACAAAATTGAACCAGTGTAGCTGCTTCTTGTACTATACTAGATTTTATTTAGATTTTATCTAGCTTTAATGCCAATGAAATGTATGGAATTGACAATTGATGTCAAGTGTAAACCATTTTATATGAATTACTACAGGAAAATTAATAGTGACCCTGAACCTACAATGTATGTGATTGTTCTTATTGTTAAATTCAGAAAAAAAGTTGATTTCATGATGGCTCATGTATTTGTTATATATTGCAGTGGTATTGTTGGCTTTTTTTCAAAACTACCTGTACCCTTTTTTATTGGGAAAATATGTGTCATTTTTAGAAAATTGGGAAATTTAGAATAATACATAAATTTGACTTCAAATTTCAATTGTCAGTGATGATACAAAAATAGACCCACACATCTGCACATATAGTCATTTTAGGCATGAAAAATGTATAAATGGGTGTTTTTCAGTTTGTATTCATGCACAATTACTACTGAGACTACGCTGTTTGCGAAAAAAAATTCTTTTTGGGAATAATTTAAGCTTTTTTTTTCAAATTGGGATTCTTCTCCAGGGAAAACAGCCTTTATTCTCCAGTAATTTAAGGCAAACAATATCACTCTATTGTGAAATAACATGTGTTTTCATGTATTGAATGACTCAAGTGCACACATTATGAGTTTGAAATGGACAAACAACCTTGCCATATTTGCTTATAATGCCATGGCGCAGAAATTGTGTATTATAGATCTCAGCTGGTTATTATCCTTATTATGATGATTTCCATAACAACCATATAATTACTTTTATACTTTATTGTTCAGAATAAACTGTTTTATTATATAAATGAAGTAATGTGTTCAAAAAATTATTTAAATATTAATTGTTATTTCTTTGGTTTTTTCGGATAATTTTTTAATAAAAAAGTGCTAAAATATCAATTTTTCAAGCAATCACTGCATTTAGACGCAACATTTCTCCATAAATGTTTTTGTGTGTATGAACACTCATAGCCTTGAAGATCTTTTTGTGCTATTTCCCATATTTGTATGTACTGGGCAAAATTGTTAAAAAATTTGACGAATTTTAGTAAAAAAAATGATTTTTTGGCAAAGTGCCAACTGACAAATTCTGTGGCAATATTCATTACATACTTTTTTGATCAAAAAACAATTTTAAATGTCAAAATATATATATCAAGTAATGTAAAATGAAAATAAACCACCATTTTTGCACTGATATTGTAGTTTGTTTTTGATTTGAGGTCAAAAGTAGACAAAATTTACTTGCTGTATACAAAGCCAAAATATGCTTGATGGTTTCCATGGCAACCGAGACATATTTTTGTCATTTATGGTAATATTTATTTATTTTGGTCTCTATGGAGTAGATATGGCAAATATTATTAAAATCTGTGACATTGAGTGGCCAGACCTATCCTTCATTCTTTGGTTTTTACATAGAATTAATGTTAAGTCAAGTTTATTAGATTACGGTAATCTAATTTCATGTTTTAATTTGTTTTCAATTAGCGACATTTAACTTCAATTTATTTATTATTCGTATATGTTTAATTCCATAAATAAGTCTGTATGCTCTATTGTTAATTATTATCTATGTGCTAATTTTCTGTAATCCCTTAATTGAATTTTCTCACTCATTTAGAGAAATATTTGTTAAGTCTATTCAAGTAATTTTTGGTTTGTTATATAAACTGTGTTATTATTTTTATGTGGCAGATTGGATTTAGAATTACACTGAGAAGTTCCAACTCTGTGCAATTGTATTCCATGCTGAACTTATTAAATTATACATCGCACTAACCAGAGTCGTCTTTTGTTGCAAGAGCTAGTCCCAGAGTCAGAGTGGGTGCAGGCTCGTCGTACAGTTTACTTTGTGTGTGTGGTTCAAGGCCAACACATCTCCCAGTCACAAGATATATCTAGTTTTACATTAAACGTGTTTGATTAAGGTAACAGTTGAGTGACAAAAACATTATATTTTCATTCATTTATTTTTTCATCTTTTACAAGAATTTTCCGACAATTTTAAAATGTTTTTTTTAAATTCGTCATTGATATATTTTAGAGAGCGTTTGAAATGCGTTATACTTTAGCTGTATTGAACTATTTCTTTGTCCTTATTTTTGCTTAATGTAACTCCAATAGATTGTCTTACCAGCAGTAATAAAGGTGCAGTAAAACAAATACATATCCTGAAATATATCGAATTCCTTGTCCATTCATCATCTCAAAATCTTTGGAAAGCTTATTTGTACCTGAAGAAAGAATAATTTGATTCTAAATGTCATGTACTTCAAATATTGACTGTGTGCTATGAGCTATATGCAGAAGAGTTTGTCT